>PVHP010014580.1:0-38870 GCA_004024765.1 Zapus hudsonius
AAAACTGAGGCTCAGAATGAGGCTTGGACTAAAGCTGGGAGAGAGGGAAAGAAAGAAAAGGCCATCAAGGTGTTATCTGAGCATGCTCTGAGTTCAGACCTTCCATCTTGCCTGTTCTCAGCAGCTTCCTTTAAACACCCTCAGCTCTGTGCTCCAGCTGGACACCTGGCACAGCCTGGCATCTCTGTGGGTCTGTTGTTCAGGCACATGAGCAGCCAGCTTCCAGTGTCTTGGTAAAGGGCTACAACTTTCCTGACCCCATGTTTCAGGTCTATTTCCAGAGGAGAGAGAAATCTCTGTGTTTCGATCTGCTGTGTGAATCCTGGGTTGGTCAATGTTTCTGAAGATGGCACACCTTGCTTCTTGTCCTGCATTTGGTGTGTGCACGGTGGCATCTCTGCCTTGCAAGGTGTCTAGGGGGAGCCTTCTAAAGTTCACAGTGACCCTGAAGAAGGAAGTAGAGCTGAAGAAGCAGCTTCCTTGGGGGCCACTTTTTGTTCTTTGCTAACTTAAACATCTTGAAATTGCTTTTTGGTCACGCTCGACTGCTTTCTCAGTGAACACACTATGCTATGGAAAGAGTAGGAGTATTGACTTACGCACTTCGGATTTTTAACACCTTAAAAATCAGTTTCATAATGTGTGGTCAGTTTCAGCTATGAGACACCCTCTCACAAAAAGGGGACGGATTCCTCCTATTGGTTTCCTTGTGGGACAGGGGAGATAGATGTGTGAAGACATATTGTGAGGAGCTGCACTGTCCCCCTAAATTCAAACATTCAAATCCTAACTCCTGGCTCCTCACCATGTGACTGCATTTGGAGGTAAGGTTTCTAAAGATGTAATTGGGTAGAATGAGGTATTAGTGTGGGCTCAGATCTGACTGATGTCTTATTATGTCAAGGAAATAAGGAACCAGGCATAATGATATAGACCTATGATTCTAGTACTTAAGAGGTTGGGGCAGGAGGGTTGCTATGAATTCCAATCCACAGTGAGTCTGAGGCCACCCTGGTCTATGCAGTGACTCTAGGCCAGCCTGGGCTACAGAATGAGACCCCGACCTCCTGGAAAAAAATCATAAAAGGAAAAAAGAACAATAGATTAGGAACTGGAGACACAGAGGGACAGCATCGAGGAGATAAGAAGAGACATCCAGTTACAAGCTAACAAGAAATCAGCTCTGTGGATACCTTGATCTCAAACTTCTGACCTCTAGAATGTCAGAAAATAAATTTCTGCTGGTGAAGATACTGAGATGTGGTGTTTTGTTAGAGTAGACTGAACACAAGCGGATATCTCATGGAATGCCATAGACAGTTTCCTCCACTTTCTGAGGCAGAAGTCTTCAGTGGAGCAAGAAGAAGTATGTTAATAATTAAAGAAAACACTTGTTTACTTTTTCGCAGAAATATGCACATGTGTCTGTGTTTCAAGTGTGTGTGCATTCATATGAAGGACCAGAAGACAACCTCAGCTGTCATCCTCTTTTCAAATAAAGTCTTTCATTGGCCTAGAGATTGCCAATTTGTCTAGAGTGGCTGGCCAGCCCAGTGAGCCTTAGGGATCCTCCTGTCTCTGTGTCCCCAATTTGGGGACTACCGATGCATGCCAGCATGCCTGGCATTTTCCATGGGTTCTGGGGATTGAGTTTAGGTCCTCATGTCTGTGCTTTATAAAGCAAGCACTTTACCAACTGAACTATCTCCCCAGTCCTGGCAGATTATTTTTTCCCACTGGTAGTAAACGGATGCTTATGGAAAGCACAATGCACTCGTTGAGTCTTGCATTCTGCAATCCCCTTCCAACCACTCCTTGGGTGGAGTAACAAGCCACTGAAAAGACAAGCACTGAGCAATGCAGCTGAGATTTTTACCTGTGGTTCTAGGAACGCAGAGGCATGTCAGTATTCAGGCTTTGCCTACACCAACCACTAAGCCACTTCTAAGAACACGGCTACCTGAAGCATTTGCAGAAAGATGTGTGTGCAGCGCTTTCCCCTTTCCCACCCACCACAGCTCTTCGGCTATTCACTTTTGAGGGGGGGGAAGTTGGGGTTCTGCAAGAGTTTCATGTCTCCAACCACGTGTGACAGTTCCAGGGCATCTCTGTCGCATTTTATTTTCTTGCTTAAGCAGACCCGTGAGACCCTGGTGTGGGGTGATAGAGAAGAACTGAGTTCTCTGTGGTAGACCGCATTCGTGTTGCGTGCCAGCGTCTCAGATGCTAAGGGAACAATGGCTTGCTTCCTCATCTCTCTTTTCACCCCATTTCCACACGGGTGTCTGGCTGAAAAAGAGTTATGGGTTTCCTTCTCTGAGAATTGCCTGGGCTGATAAAAGTCCATCGAAGGAAGAGAATGAGACCCTGGAGCCTGCTGGGTCGGGAACTCGGGCTGTAAATCAGAGGTAGAGATGTGACCATGTGCAGGGTTGTGAGTGGCCAGGCTTGGCATCAGGGGATAAAGTTTGGGGGGAGAATTGCTGGTGAAGGAGGTACTATTTCTAGTACGAGGTTCTTGGGCTATTCCCAAATGGAACCTCCCCACCCCCCAAAAAACCACGTTTTGCTACCTTTCTGTCTCGGGTGGGCAGTGTGGACAGCCAAACTAAGCAATTTCAACCCTTGTGTTGATGGATCTTTGGGATGGAATTAACCATGAAGTTGCCAAGATTTCATTTAGCCTCTGAAATGAAATCTCCATAATTATACTACCAAGTTACTGAACCTGCTAGCCCTTTCTCCTCGATTCTTTTTGCTTCAAGAAAGAAGAGAGACCTTTTGAGGTCAGCCTTTCCAAGTTTTGATGTGGGCTGGAGTCTGTCCTCGCATCTAAGCTGGGACAAGCTACTATCCATTTCGTGGGCACTGTAACAGCAAAGAGGCCCTAGAGAAGGAAGCAGGTTCATTCTAGGTCTTGGTGTCCACACAGGTTACCACACCCCTAACTGTCTTTGCTGATGGGCTCACAAAGACAGCTCAGAAGAGCAGAGCTCCAGGCTGCCCACTGGTATGATCCAACATTTCCCGAATCTGCCTTCCTGAGCTGATAAAATAGGAAACAGTCAACATTTGGAGGGCGTACCAACAGCAAAGTCAAGCAGGGAAGATCTCCTTTCTATTTTCCTACAAAAATTGCTTCCGGAAAAAAAAAACACAAAAATTGCTTCCGATGCCTGTTTGTAGACCTGCCACGAACAGAACAGTTCTCGGCTTTTTACCAAGCACCCGTGTGTCTATGCTGTCCTCACCGAGGGACACTGACTCACACCCGTCCTCATGATTCAACCTCACTAAATTTCCTCCTCTGCCAGGAAAGAAGGACTTGGAAAGCCTTGAATTTGAAGCTAGGCATCGGTTAAGAACTTGCATTCTTCCCCTTTCCCCTAACCCTCCTCCTCCCCCTGAACCACACACACACACATCTTTGTCAAGTTTTTAAATTTCAGGGACCCGGAAGCAGGGAGGCTCTGTGACTTTGACAATAGCATTTATTGTGACAAAGTGTCTGGCAAGCCCTCGGCTGTCCCCTGCTCATTTGGCTGTATGAATCAATAATGAGTCACAGATACTATTTGGGTGTGCGAGAGAGAGAGAGAGAGAGAGAGAGAGAGAGAGAGAGAGAGAGAGAGAGAGAGAGAGAGAGAGAGAGAGAGAGAGAGAGAGAGAGAGAGTTTGTAGCCAGAAACTTAATTATTCCCCCTCCAACCCATCCCACTGACTCCAGCTGTGCCAAACCAGCAAGCCACACACTGCAGACACGGGTCAAAGTGTGTGCCACTATTTCTGTGTGTTTAAACAAAGTCCCCTTTTACCACGAAAGTCACACAAAATACACACATACACGCTGACGGCTCAGTCACAACTCTCCAGAACTGCAGGCAGGTTTTAGACATGTGATGTCTTACCCATAATCGTGCCATTTAATGTCTGTAGCGACAAGCATGTTGGACTTGTGACTTTCTCTCTTGAAAGACCCCGGTTTCCTCTCTGCAAGCGAGGCCACAAAGCAAGCCACAGCACAGTCCCCTCTGACGATTGAAACCAGAATGGGTCTGCCCAACTCCCGCAGGCTGCCTCCTTGCCACTTTGGCCCTAAAGCCACCAGGCTGAGGAAAGGAGTACCTGAGAGCCACCTCTTTCTCCCCACACTGGCACCAGCCCTCCTGGCCAGCTCAGGATATGTGCCTGCTAAGCCCTGGGGCCAGGCCACACAGCATGCTGAGTTCAGAGGAGTCATTCCAGGCAACGACAGCCATATAAAAATCCAAGAAGCTTCATGTAAGCTTTCTAGTCTGCAGAACTTTAAAGGAAAAATAGCACAACTCACTTGCCGACACTTCAACAGCCTAACTCAGCATTTATTAAAACATTTCTGAAGAGCTCCGGTCTGATGAGTGAGTAACCCAATAGCCTTGTAATCATCCGCCTCCACCTCAATTCCTCCCACCCAACAGACAGGGAACCACTGGCAGACAGACACCGACATCCCCACAATGAAGTCCCTTAGGCTGCCATTTCTTTCTGCTCAGAGCTGAACCAAAGCAGACAGTAAAAGACCAGCATGTACTCACCTCTCACGAAGCACTGTGGGTACGAAGGAAATGACTCAAAGATGCTGTCTGAAGCCATGGCTTCCTTCTGAAAAGACCCGTCTCTGCAGGCGAGGGACTCAATGATTTCTTTAAAACCTTAAGAGCAAAAACCCAAGACAGGTCATGGTCTTGATCTCATCTCCCACCATGACTCCCTCAGTTTCACTTGGACACCTCTGACACTCCCTGTACCCCTATGGGGTAAAAAAAAATGTACCTTTGCAGAAACAAATATTCAAATTGTTAAACATGAAAAAAAAAAGAAAGAAAGAAAGAGAAGGCAGCCTTGGCTGTGGGTTGGGAGCTTACCACTCTGCGAAACCTTGTGGTTTGCATGCAGTGTGATTCGCCCTGCTTGCTGACCACTGTGCTGGGCGCAGCCTTCTGACACGGCCAGGCTACCCGACTTGTGGTTCTGTGGTTGTTTATGAGGCCCAAAGAAGTTTTCTCACAACCCAAATTACAAATTTAACTGTTCCCCTTTTCCACAATCCATCTTAATTGGTTCTTGCCAATCACATGACTTCGGTGATGTCAAGGTTTTTTTTTTTTTTAAACTTTCTGAGCAATGCCCTTCCTTCCCTCCACCTGCCCTCCCCCGGGCTGTGCAAGAAAAAAGCAATGCTTATAAGAAAGGGAATGTGAGAGAGAGAGAGAAAAAAAAAGTGACTCGGTCTCTCATTATATCTCAATGCTGCTTGCTGATTTAGTATAGTTCTCTGCTCCTGTTGTTATTTGTGGTTTTTGGAACTACTGATTATTTAGATAAAGATTTCATTGCTGCTTATTCAATAGTAATTCAACGCTGGCACCAAGCTGCTGCTGAGGCCGGATGTGGCTCCCATCACTTAAAATGCTGGGCATCAGCTTGGAGAGAACCCAATCCTTGATACAGACCATCATAGCATAAGTGTAATTGTAAAAGAGAATCAGACAAATGAAAGGAAATGTTTTGGTGGAAGTCTGACCCCTAAAGGGGGCTAGCAACTTACTGGTATTTTCAAGCTAGAAAAAAATAAAAAAGAAAATGTTTTAATTTTTAAATGAAAAGTCCATGTTAATAAAACCAAAATTCTGTGGTTTTATTCCCCAGCCATGGACATATTCAGCATGTATCTCTTTCAGTAAACAGAAAAAAATGATGATACTCTATCCACAACCTCACTTACATGTACACTCACACCCAAATTAGGAAGTTTGAAGGGAAGCGAAGAGGAAAGAATTCCATTATTGGGTGCAGAGCTGTGGCTGGTCTGTGCTGGTTTATTCTGATTTAACTTATTAATGTCTACTTGTTGTTTCTTCTCTACTTCAGCCCAGATCAACAGGCATCACACCTGTAGGTAAAACTACATGTTGAGCCCACAAAGAAGGCTCATCACAATAACCCTAGGAAGCGCAAAGACTGGATGCTGCCCAGCAGCCCTGGGGGAAATGCCAAGCTCTTCCTTTGACTCCAAAAGCCATCCTTATCTGCAGGTGGAAGCAATAGGAGGGTTTGCATGTTTCTTCTGAGCCATCGCCCCTTGCTCGCTGTTTGTCCCTGCCCTTCGGTATTACCAGGGACACATCAATCACCATGCTTTCTTCAGTTCCCACTGATGGATGGTAGACTTCCCTTTTCTAATTTCTTTCTCTCTCCTGCTCTGATCTGCGTACTTCCTCCACTGTGTCCATAGGAAATTTCAAGGCATATGCTTGTGAGAAATGGAGAGGTAATAGAAAGGAAATGCCAGCCCTGACTTCCAAGTGATAAGTAGCATGAACACTTTGAAAAGTCTGAAACCCCAAGGAATCCCTCAGTTGGTCCTCAACCCAATAATTTGCACACGCAGAGATCTATGATATTACATCCAATAAACAGATCTTTCCAAAGGCCCAGACTCCATCTTTTCTTTCTCCTGTTTGACCACGGCAGGAACTGCCACTTTAGAGGTTGTTCTCTGCTCTGCTGGGAAGTCAGCTTGTCCAATGTCTGCACTTGGCTCACATTGAAGGGAAAAGAATGCCTATCCTTCCTCTTCGAAGCTTATTCACACCTAACATAATGCATGTTTCCATTGGCCTCTTAACCCAGTCCCTGCTAAATCCCTATGCTGTTCGGGCCTCCCAGGTCCAACCTTCTGAGTTAAGGTCCCAGCCACATTCTCTTCTCTTCTGTGCTTGCTTGTCACTTTAAAGGTTCCAGGAGTCAAGGGCTGTAGCTGCAGCTGCCTACCCAAAGGTGACTCATGCTTCCTAGAGACTGAGGAACTCAAGTGCCCATGCAGAGTCATTCTACAGCTATTTTACCTAAGAAACCCCCTTGGTGTCCAGATGCCCATGAGGAGGGTTTAGATGTTTTGGCCTAGTGATGCCTAATGTTTCTTGGCCAATGTGGTCTCCACAAGACAGAAGTCAGAGCAGCCTTGCAGAGGCTGGATTGCATGCTGTTGTCTTGGGCCTAGGTTGCAGCAGGCACCAGGGGGCAGAGTACAGAGGCACCCATGCTGGGCTGGCCTTGGACTGCCTTCTCTGAGCAGCCGCAGAAAAAGTCCACAGCTCACTGAGACAACAGTTGGGACTTTTCTGGGCTTTTTCCAGTTCATGACAGTAAGTCAAGTCTCAGCTGGCTGCTGGTGAACTTGGCCTTCCCACTTCCTCAGGAGCCCAAGACAAAAAGACATGTCTGTCGTCAGTGAACCACCCAGAGAAATACTTAATCCTATTTTAACCAGAACTGTCCAAGATTCTATAAGTTCCTGCCTTGACCCACACGCTCCACCTTCCTTCCTGCCAATGACGCAGACCCTGGGCTGCTGGTTTGGGAACTGGACCCAAGCTGTTCAGAGGAGGGTGGCTTTGCCAAGCAATGGGACCATTGTCTCTGCCCTCATAATGGCAACATCACTGAAATGCCACTCTCATGGGTGGGGTGGGGGGGTGTGTCTTCGTAATGGCCCTAGGAGAATACCAGCAAAGGTTGAGAGATGTGTAGTTGCATAATCCTGTCATTAACCTCTGTGAGCAACCCTGGCCTGTTAACACTCTCTTGTTGGCATTTTCATGACATGATCACCGCTTGCTGTCTCTGAACTCCACACATATGGCAACACAGATGCTCTCATTGGGAAAAAGAGGTGGACCTCCCATACCCCTGGGTCAGAAATTTTAGGTTGACAATGCTTCTCCATTACCAATGGATAGTATGTTTTTGTCATCATTATTATTGTCATTATTATTGGTTTAAGATCTTTGCTCACTTAGAAACTTCCGTCTATGCCAACAATGTGCTGAGATTCTGAAATTGAGACACAGATATCAATGAATCATGGACCAAGCTTAACCTGCTCTTGGCAAAGCCTATGATTTGAGGCTACTGACAGCCTGCCTGACAGGCCCACCTGTTAAGGTTTTCCCCTCTGAACACCTGTGATGGTGTTCAGGATGGATACCTCTCCTATCTGTTTAAGACTTCCCCTTGTCTGGGAAAAAAATGCCTTTCAAATTCAAGCCACTACAAGGTTTTATTGAACAGTCAAATATATTCATTACCAAATACCTGTCAAGAAACAGTTAAAGAAGGAAAGGGTTTATTTCAGCTTACAGTTTCAGGGGTACAGTCCACCATAGTGAGGAAGGCATGGCGGTGGGAGAAGGAAGCTGGCTGGTCACACTGCATTCGTCCACCATCTGGAAAGCAAAGAGTGATGAATGCTGGTTCTCAGTCACTTCTGTCCTTGTCACATAGCCCAGGACCCCAGACCTTGGGACGTGCTGTCCACAGCAGTCAAGGTGGGTCTTCCGACCACAGTGAACCTAATGAAGATCATCCCTCACAGCAGGCCCAGAGGCGAGCTTCCTAGCTGACTCTAGGTCCTGTTAAGTTGATAATCAATATATGAGCTATCACACCAAGCCAGAGTTTCAATATTCATTTCTTAATCTTCCTCAGATGAGGATGTATTGTTCTGAGGGCAGATAGGTTATGAAAGGAAGAAAGAAGGAGGAGAGGGAGGGAAGAAGAAAGGAAGGAAGGGAAGAAAAGGAAAGGAAGGGAGGAAGATATGAAAGAAGAAAATAAGGGGAAAGGAAGAGAAAGGGGTTAAGAAAAGAAGGGGAGAAGGAAGGAAAGAAGGAAGGGAGGAGAAGGGAAAGGTTAGAATCCGCTTGTCAAAGGAGTGCTCTAATGGCATGAACAGCTGTTAGAGACAGAGGTTTCTAAGGAGTTGGAGCCATTTCGCTGCTGTTCATGGACACCATGAACCAGCATCTCTGCCATGTGACCCCTGGGAGCTCGCTGGGAGCCACCCCAAGCCTCCCGAGTCAGAGCCTGCGTCTGTCCAGAGCGGGAGAACTGTCATGAGGGAGGGAAGCCGTGCATAGGCTGGAATTTGGTAAGGAAGACTAGGGCCATGAGGTTTGATATCCCCGGGTTCTCTTTCTCCTTAGCTTTTCCTAGAACAGCTAACTTTCTGCTTGGCTTCTTTGGCAGAGGTGATTCAGTGCTGGATGTTTCTAGACAGCAGAAATCCGTAAGAGGCACGTCTTGCATCCTCTCAAGTGACGTTCTCTTGGGTTGTCATTTGGATTCTTTATCATGAACTTTGTGTTGGGGTCACACTGACAGTTTGAGGTGTTTGACATTGTATATTGGGAGGCTTCTGGGTGCTGTCTAGATGGTGGCCTGCCACCTGCATGTAAACCACAGGACTTCCAACTCTCTGCTTTCACATAGCTTGCAGTTTGGAAACACGTGCGTGCCATGAGCCCTTCCAGATGCACCGCGTGCCCATGAAGCAGGAGGCATGGCATCACAGGTGCCCTTGGCAGCCCCACCCTCGGCTGACCTTCCCAAGGACCCCTCCCCTCTTCCTCCAGCCACCTCCATGCAGATGTCCTACCCTTACCATGGCTTCAAAGGACTCATTCTCAGATTGTCCCCACTTGTCAGGGCCCAGAGGCTTCCCTTCCATAGGCACACGGGAGCTTGGCAAGGGCTCTGGGAGGCATCTGGATCATTTCAGGCCTGCTTTGTGCCAGAAAGCTTGTTTGGAAGAGTTTCTCCTTACAGAGTTTTGGCCTTCTGTTCTGGGTGCCATTTGAAACCAGGAGGGCAAAACTGGGAAACTTACACAAACCCTCTTTGAATGTTAGAAATGTTCAGCATTCAAGGTTTGGTCAAATGATGGAAAACATTCTGAGTTAGTCCTGAAATTTTTCAGCCCATTCATTCAAGGTGGAAGCTAATTTTAGCCTGCAAGGGGGAGGGAGGAAACTAAAATTACTCTGAGTTAGAGATGGCATACTTCAGCTCTGTAGATAGCCAATAAGGAGAGTTAGTGTCCCATGTCAGGTCTGAGCACTTGGCTGTAGGAACTTTGGACTTTTATCACAACTGTTCCTTTTTTCCTGGTGGTAGGCAAATGACCAGACTTCCACATATCTATGTAGAAGCCAGAGCATAATGACACTTTTATCACCAGCTGTGAGGATCCCATGCAAAAATAGTTTTGAATGAACTAAGAAAGAGACCGATGATTGGAATTTCCATATGGAAAAATCTAGTATGTGAATTCTATTTTTTTTTTTTTTTGGTGTTTTGAGGTAGGGTCTCACTCTAGCCCAGGCTGACCTGGAATTCACTATGTAGTCTCAGGGTGGCCTTGAATTCATGGTGATCCTCCTACCTCTGCCTCCCGAGTGCTGGGATTAAAGGCATGTGCCACCACATAAAAAATTCTAATATTTTTACTTGCCTAGATATCATAAAGGTGTGACAAGAACACTATAGTTAGATGATCAGAGCCACCTCTTCAAGCCCTAATTTTTTGTTTAATATTTTTATTTATTTGCAAGCATAGGGAGAGAGAGAGAGAGAGAGAGAGAGAGAGAGAGAGAGAGAGAGAATATGTGTGCCAGGGCCTCCAAACAAACTTCAGATGCATGCACCACTTTGTGCATCTGGCTCTATGTGGGTACTGCAGAAGAAATCTCAGGTCATCAAGTTTTGTAGTCAAGTGCCTTATTTGCTGAGCCATCTCTCCAGTCCCATCCCTTAATTTTTAAATTCAGTGTTGTTCTGAAGTAAGCTCATCTAGTCGTATAGATGCAGGCTGAAACTCCTTTCGAACCTCAAAATGTCAAAACTAAAAAAAAATCGATTGTACTAAGAAACAAAATATTGGCACAATGGGGTGGTATATATTTTAATTTCCTCCGTTTTGAATACTTTTATCTTCTGGTTGGCAGTTTAGGAACTGGCTGGGTTTCTGGGCAGGGGGCAGGCAGGAAGAGCTGGCCCAGGTTCTGGTTCCAATTTTACCTCGCTCTCAAACTTGGAGTTGATTTAGAACAGAGAAGGAAACCAGGGTCACCTTGAAGTACATCTGCTGTATCACAACTAGCAAAACATGACGGCCAGCATTGTGGGCTTTGTTTCAAAGGTGAGTCACAAGACATCATTGCTGGGACCCGAAAGCTCTTTAAGATTTGATATGTGTATACAATTATGGGTAAAGCATGTAATCTATCCCCTTAACCCATTCTCTTTCCTTCCTGTTCTTTTGTAATGCTGCTGATGCCTTGCACACATGTGTTAGGCCTGTGAGGCAAGTGCTCTACCACTGAGCTACATCCCCAACCTTCTTTTGACTTTTTATTTTGAGACAGGTTCTCACTCACTTGTCCAGGCTGGCCTAGAACTTGTGTATCCGAAGCAGGGTTTGAACTTGTGATCTTTCTGGCCCAGTCTTCCAGTGCTAAGAGGCCTGGCTTACTTTTAAAGTTTTTTCTTAAAGTATTTTATTTATTCACTTTCAAGCAGAGAGAGAGAGAGAGAGAGAGAGAGAGAGAGAGAGAGAGAGAGAGAGAGAGAGAGCGCACCAGGGCCACCACCCTGTGGGTCTGGCTTATGTGGGTCCTAGGGAATTGAACCAGGGGCCTAGGCACTGGAGGCAAGTGCCTTAACCGCTGAGCCATCTCTCCAACCCTAATTTTAAAGTTTTGAGGAACTTGCTCCTGTTTTCCATAGCAGTGACACTTCTTTGCATTCTGACATAGGTGTACAAACTGAAGCTATGTTTCCCACAGCACTGACAGGTCAGACAGCCTTTCCTTTCAGGGTATTTGCAGAGAGCCTTAGTAAAACCAAAGGGTTCTTTGGAGCTATCTGCTAGCAAATCCAAGGTGGCTCCCATTCTTAGAGGACAATGGTCTTTCCACAAGGACTCCCTAGACTTTCAATGGCCTTTGATTGTCATGGAACTGTAATTACACTATGCCTTGTCTCCTTTCAGATTTTACTATTGTTCATGTGCTAATTCTTAAAATTTATATAAATAATGGAAACTCAAGGATGTTACAATGTTCACAATGAATCCACAGTGTGACCTTGGCCTCCAGGCGCAAAGGGGTTTCAGAAATCAAGTTAATTAATCCTGAAAATCTGAGACTCTTAAAAACATTTTGAGCTTCAGGATTCTGCCTCTTGTGTCTACATTAACATTATCAGTGAAAAGGGGCTTATTGCACTTTCAAATTCTGCATGTAATCTGTAACCTATTCCTGTAGGACTTTAATATTAAACAGATCATTCTGTCTTTTTTTTTTTTTTTTTGGACTGGTATCTCTTTCTAACATCTGCTTTGAAAACAAATCACAATCTTTTCACAATGGATGTGTCCCTTATTTTTACCCCTTAGCTTTGGCTGTGCCCACAGCCATCAGTGTATGTATGCTTGTGTTTAGACTTACCTTCCTCCCAAAGACCAGCTCCCTCCATCTCCCCATCTATGTGGATTTACATTTGGGCACCCCCACCTCGTGCTCAGTTATGATTTTTAGACACATCCTGTGGGTAGCAGGCCTCCAAGGATTCCCTACTTGATATCAGAGATGATTCCTGTGACTGTTATGACCATTTCTGTGCATTCACTCTTCTTAATCTGAGGAGGTATTTATCCCGACATTAGTTCTCACTTCTCATCTTCTCTCTGGTCTTCACTATCAGTAGATCCCTAACTTCCCTGAAAACTCTTTAGGTATTTATTGAACAATCAATTACTTCACCATGTTTCTTTCCTAAATCTTGGTGAGGTAGATCCGGTCCTGCTTAGACTAACTCAGAAGTTAGAAGTAAACAGATAACAAATACCAAAAAAAGTCGTATAGGCCTAGGGTTGTGGCTGGAGTAAGGGGAGAGAGGCTCCCAGCATGCAAAATGGAAGACACCTTGGCTTGTATTGATCCTGCCTTGAACAATTCTGAAAGTGAACACCTCCTTCATTCCAGACTCCAGGTACCTTGCTTTCCTCACCCCAGTGCTAACCTTGAGTGGTTCACAAAACTAAGGAGAATCGGCTGTGCAGAGAACATGCCTGAGTCATCGAGGAATGTCCTGGCTGAGAAACCTGTAGCTGCAGAACAGCAGAGTCCCAAACTGGATCTCGACAGACATACAAGGTTCATTTTGTTTGCTAGTCCTGACGTGCACATTAGTGAGGGGAACAGCCTGGGGGAGCTGCAGGTCAGAGATCTGAAAAAGGCAGAGCAGAAAACAATCCAGACTGCCTGAGAGATGATGACACTTTGAGCCTGGGTAGAAAGAAGAGCTGATGAAGGAGTCTAGTGAAAGAACCTTCTGGAAATGTAAAGCTTAGGGCTAGTCAAAGAAAGAACCATCAGAAGCCACATGGAGGAATCTGCTTTCATTAGCTACATGGTCAGGGAACCATCATAAGCTTTGAACCAAGAAAGTGATGGGATAAAATTGGAGCTGTGGGGAAACTGATGTCTTAGTGATACTCAGGGTCACTTGAGGAGCAACAGAGGCTTGCTACTTATGGTCATTATTGTACTTCTACCACCCAGCACTGTCTGCTGTTTATAAACTCATATATAAATGATGTAATGGATGAATGGGTGGATGAGGCTTTATTAGAACCAGACGAAGGGGGTGGGGTCAGAGGCTGTGCTGTGTCCGTCATGGAGTAATTAATCTCCAGACTAGGCACATGCACAGTGGGGAAGAAAGGCGATGGGATGATAGGTTGACAGCCTGGATGGTCTCAGGGTTTTGTATCTTTTTGTCACATCTTTGCCCTATCTGGTTCCCTCCCTCTCTGCCTGAGCTAGCCCAGTGTCTTTCTTTGGCCAATGAGATAGTCACAAAGGATGCAAGCAGAGACTTGAAATGGAAAATCAGTTGCCCTGTGAAATCTGCCCAGGCTGATGGATGGAAGGGTGAGCAAAGAGAGCCAATTGTCCCAGCTGAGAGCACTGGAAGTTTCAGTGTCAGAAACTCAGCGAGCCCCCCCTCAATCTAAAACAATCCACCAGCCCAACCCAAGCAGCACTGGCCGCTTTCCGGTGGAGGCACGGGCCAGGCCATGACATGGTTCTGTGTTAAATCATGGGGCTTTGCAGCACTGTGTTACCAAGGAGAGCTTTTTGTGAAGGAAGGTTAGAGAAGCCCAGTGCTTCTGCAGAGGCAGTGAGACAATGCTGGTTAATTTGCAAAGTGAAGACAGTATAAAGCTGTGGGTGGGAGGGGAAGGCACAGGGGAATGGGAGGAGAAAGAGCTAAGGAAGGCTGGCCAGGGAAGAAGGAAGGTTCAGGAGGGGAGGAGAGCAAGATCAGATGCTAAAAAGACAGACATGAGAACCAGATGACCCGGTGGCTCTCTGTTCCTCATGTCACCTCATCAGGCTAAACAGAGGGGTGACATCTAACTGTGGGTTTGCAGACAGCTAGCTGTTCCTTCCTTGCCTCCATAGGAAGTTGATATGAAGTTAATTGTTGTACTTCGATGGGGGTTTGAGTAGATTTAGGTCCTACTGTTCCACATAGCTCCAGGGGGAACAGCAGGGGGAATGGTTTATCATCGCTGATCTGCCCCTTCACAGTGCTGGGTAGGACTAGATTCCACCAAGCCAGAGCTCTTGTCATGAGGTGAATGGGTTACTACCGTCTGTGTATGTCTTCAGTCCTTCAAGAAAATTCATTTAATTCAGTGTGCAACACAGTTGAGATAGCTCTTCATTACTGATCAGCATTTGCTAAGTTGTTACTACTTTTTATTTACGTATGTTTTGTGGGTATGATGTGCTTAGATGCTCTCGTGTAGAGGTCAGAGGATGACATCAGGTGCCTGTCTTCGCTTTCACTTTGAGGTAAGGTCTCTTGTTCACATCTGGGTACACCAGGCAAGCTGGCCCGCAAGCTTCCCAGGAGTCTCCTGTCTCTGCCCCCAATCTTTTCATAGCCACAGACGCTTGCCACTGTGTCCAGTTTTATGTGAGTTCTGGGAATTTGAGCTCAGGTTGTCACAGTTGCTTAGCAAGTGCTTTTTCCTGACGAGGCATCTTCCCAGTTCACCTTTCTGACCATCCTGACCTTTATGAGGAAGACTTTCCAGAAAAACGGTGCTTCTGAGAGCTTGTGCCTTTGACTTTACCATCTTTTCCAACTTAGTTATGAGTGAAGAGTTATATCTCAATTTATTGGGAAAAATAAAATTATTTTTCCTTCCAAGAGCATACATTTCATTAAGCCCTTGACAGTCACCACCTCCCACCCCACTTGACTCTAGGGTTTTGATTTTGAGTTTTACACTGCCCTTGCTTGGCACACATGTGTTGGCAAAGACACCATATTTACTCTTTCAGGGAGCTCCATTTGGGAAGCTCACCACCCACACTAAGCACAGATCTCGAGGTGAGGCCATCTTCAAAGACAGAGTTTGTCCTGATCAGTGCCGGAACCAGATATCTGCCCTCGCCCCTGTTTAATCCACCACAAACTATCTACCCAAGTGTTCAATAACAGCCTCTAAGGCTTTGGTCACACCTGTGGACAATGACATCCTGCCCACTCAGGTGTCTCACGCTTCCAATGGCATGCCTCCTACCGGATGTACCCTTTGCAGATTGCCAATAGATATGCAAATGACAGGTCGAGTTATGACTCCCTGTGGACCACTGTGTCTGTGTGCAGTGTTGAATTCAGGGTAGTGTGGGTCCTGATCCTTCAGGTGATGGGATAAGATCAACAATGAGATATCACCTAGGAAAACACACAGCTTTAAACATCTAGATGTCCGTCTTTATATCACTGATCCAAGTGCTGACTGTTTGTCTGCTTTTTGGATAGACTGAATGCATTTTAGGGTTGACCAAAAATATTTTGGGGTGCAAGGAAAGCATTTGAGATAATCAAGTAACTCTACTGTGTGTCCTTCAGCTCCATGGATCAACATACCCTCAAGTTCAAATTTATCTCTACCAAGGATGCATCTCCATGACATAATAAGGGAGGAGAGTTAGAAAAAAAAAAAAAAAGGACCTTCCACAGGCATGGATCATTAACTGAATTTCAGAGAGACACTGAGTAAGATTTTCGCATACCCCAACATCACAGGGAACGTGGGACACATGACTGGGAGACTAAAATAGTCTTCCTTGCTTATCTGACTTTCAAATTTAACTGGGTAAAATTTAGTTTAATTTATTTCACTCCATTGAACGACCTCCGTTAAAGGCCCTGCGAGATATGTGTTGTGTGTGCCTAGCCCCTGAGAAGCTGGGAGCTTGGCTCATTTCAATGGACGGGAGAGGCCCCTGGGTCATGGAGCTTCAATCCCTGGAGGCAGCCAGGGATGTGTCTCTCTCCTTTTCATGCGACCTTTCAAGGCCCTGAAGGAGTGTTAAATGCCAGGCTCACCTTGGTGGTGGTTTGGCCAACAGTCAGAAACAATGGCCAAAGGGATCAGTTTCCTTCTTTTTTTCTCTCTCTCTGCTGCTGGACTCACCTGTCCCTGGCCCAGGAGGACGCACTGCGTATTGTTCCACTCTGTCTCTTTGCAAAGGGGAGCCCAGGTGTGTTAATTGCTACATTAGACGCAAGTGGATGACAGCTGGGTGCTGGGCACACCGCAAGCGGAGTCTTGGGTTTCCATTATCGTCCCCTGTTAATCCCTGGCCCTTCCATCTGCACTAACTGTTGTTTTAGGTCTTGAGCAATTGGCCAGGGTTGAAAACAAAAACACCTCCGTGCGCTCGCCCTTATCATTTTCTTTTCATGTTGGTTTCGGAAACACACCTGAGCGACCAAAGGCTCACAATGAACCCAGCAATTACCAACCACCATGGGCAGGCGGCAAACGTTCAAAGCACAGAACCCCGGATGGGCGGCCTCAGGGTGGCTGAGTGCCTCGTGGCCCTGGGGCCACATCTGCATTTAGGACACCACCCTCCCTCTTCTGGACAGCCCATGCTGCCGCTGCCAAAGATAAGGGACTTGGAGGAAAGTTTCTTCTGGTTTTGTTTCAGTACACAGCTGGTTCTAGTTATGTATGGTGCTGGGAAAACTACTTAATAAAGAGAAGTAGGCAGGATGTAACTAGTTTGTCGTCTATGACACATTTAATTGGGAAATTGTTAAAAGGAAAATTGGATCTCTTTTTCTTTTTCTTCCCAGGTATGGCTTTGATAGAAAAATCCCAAAGGAATATTAGAAAGAGGGGATTGAAAGCTGGGAAGATGGTCCAGTGGATAAAGTGCCTGAATTATAAACCCACAGGATGCAAGTTAACAAAACATAGGACGCAGTGGCACATGCCGGGAATCCCAGTGCTGGGGAGGCTGAGATAGGCAGAGCCCCGGGCCTTGACAGCCAGCCAGACTAGTCTACGTGGTGAGCCATTAGCCAATAAGAGACCCTGTCTCAAAGAGGTGGACAGCAACAGTAGAACCACACAGAGAGTGCTTTCTTCTGGCCCTCACATGCATGTACACCGGTGCACCTCACACACAGCCCACAGCAGGACAGTGGAAATGGAGGGCGAGACCTTGGAATATGGCATCGTGTCATGTCTTAGAGGCTGGCTTTTTTCTTCATTTAATCGAGACTTATGGGGCAGGTTCTGTGTAGTAGGGGCCATCTGAGTGAGCCAAACAGTCAAAAAGACTTTACATTCTGAGGCAAGGCAGTCGGAAATAGGGACTCTGTATGTGAACTTGGGTTAGAAATCCTGTTCATCCACTGAGAAGCAAGTGATGTACACACGTCTGTTTCCTTACCCATCGAATGGAAATAATGCCACAATGTCCTCTGAAAGACTGCTGTGACAGTAGCACTATCTCTCACCTCATAGTATCTTGTGAGGATTAAATTGGTTAATGGCCATGAAGAGCTTGAAAAATTCCAGCATATACTATCCACAAGTACATACCAGCTCTTATTGGTAGTCATGCTGTGTCCCTATTTAAATAGATAAATATCTTCTCCTTGTGATTTTATGCTTAAATAATGGAGAAAATGTAACTTCTCAAACTTATTGGGATAACACTGAAATGATATGATTTTTTTTTGTTCACACTCCCTTTCACAGATAGTAACTTGCTTAAGTTTTTCTGGAACATTCTACTTTGCTCCCCACACAGCAAGACCATTATTTCTTTAGATAATTCTTTAAAAAATATCAAAACATCAGTGACATGGGGACAAGTAGAAAGTATGTTCACGGCCATCTGGAAGTCGGGGTGACCTTCCCGGTGGTTGGACTGAATAATTCCAAGTTCCCAGATGGCTCACACATCCTGTACCTTTCGTCTTTCTACCATGATACTGGTGACATCATGCCACAGCTCAGGAGTATCCAGTAAGCCATGTAAGGATGAGATCTATCTCTGGGGTAGTCACCTACTGAAAATGAGGTAGTTTGTGGCCTCAGTTAAAGCTCCATTGCCTTCAACCAGTATCCAACTAATCCATATGCTATCTTTCTGTTGAGCAAAGGTGGGTCCTTTCTTAGCTGGCCTTTTATTCTGGAAAATATAGATGCTCTTCACGTGCCAAGAGGAAGGGTGACATCCACATCAATTCTTGTCCCCTTACTAAATTATTAAAGAAGCATTGTCCATCTAAGATAACTATTATTTTAATTATTCAGCAGACCTTAAGCTCTTTGCTTGTCTATGTTGGGTTCTGGGCTGGGTGCTGGGAGAAGCAAGTGAGCAGCTCAGAAGTGTATAAAGCAGGGTCCTGTCCTGAGGGTGTGCAAAAGACTGGAAAATAGAAACACCATGTTCTGATACCCAGCTCACACTTCAAACATGGCTACTTAGTTACAGTATTTTATGAGCTGGTATTGACTTGGTGGATACCCTAATTCATTACCTTTATTAGGGTTAAAACTTAAATCAGATCTGTCACATCTTAGCTTTCCAGGCAAAACTTGAGCCTTTAAAAATTTGTCTCTAGCTGAATGGTTGCTTTGTCTCCTTTATGTAAGTTATCCCTTGCTGGTCATTTACACCTCTGTGTGTTCCCTGTTTGGGCAAATATCCAGAAATCAAATTCCCTCCTGGTTTTCACACCCTGTGATGTTGTGGTAATACATTTTTTTTAAGTTTTCCTTCCAAAAAATTTCCAGATGATCAACACTGCAAATGTATTTCTTATTTATAGAACTTTGCAAATAATGGTTCTGGTCTTTACTCTTTCCCTCACTCTTATACTTGGGATAAGTGCTGGGCACAGGAGTTTAGGAAGGAAATTCCTTATTCCTTTTCTCCAGGATCCTGGCTATATTGCATGTTTTACTCATTGCCAATTAACTCCTCTTTAATAAGTTCTAACAACTATTAAGAGATTTAAACTCTACAACAAGTAAACCCAGTATTTCTTGTAGATGGACAAATGAAATTCCACATCTCAACCCAAGCAAGCGGCTACACTAAAAACCAAAAAATGCAAAATAACAAGAAGTAATCTTCTAGTCATTGTATTTTACTTGGAAAGTGATGGAACAACGAAAAGAATCCCTTCTTTATTTTAACTATCAAATTAGTAATCCTTGATAACTTAAAATATTTATTTATAAAAAAAGAAAGCACGAAATAAGGAACAAGTGGCAAGAAAATGTTCAATGCTGACTTCATGGAACTAACAAACAATGATATCAACAATGACCAAAGGGTTGAATAAGACATAGTAGCTGTCTATGGTTGGTCCCTGCTGAGTGCCTTATGTGAATTACATTTGGTTTTCACAACACTGTTTTGATCCAAGCGAATAGTGCTATGGAGGGAGGTTGTGGAACCTGGAGGGCCTAGCTAAAGGAAATACATCCCTGGGGAGGGGGTGTATCTTTGAAGGTCATCCCAGGTCCCTGGTTCCCTCCTCTCTCACTGCTTCCTATCCATCATGAAGTGAAGGACAGGGACTGGGGAGTTAGCTCAGCAGGTACGAGCCCTTGTTCTGCAAGCTGGAGGCCCTGAGTTTGACTCCCATAGTCACGCCTGCCTGTGACCCTGGCGCTGAGGTGGCTGGAGACAGGAGCATGGCTGGGACCCCCTGGTCAGCTAGGCCAACTGAGAAATGGAAAACTCCAGGCTCAGTGGGAGACTCTGACCCAAGAATAAGGCAGAAGAGTGACCAAGGAGGGCACAGGATGGCTCCCTGTGGCTTATACACACCTATCCACAGAGTACATACATCTGCGTGCATGTGCATACATCACACACCCCTAAAATTAAAAAATCAAGTCAAGGACAACCTCCATCATATGTCTTTGCTCACCAAGTCCCTAGGTACAAATGACCTTGGACAGATCCTTCTGACACTGGAAGCCTAAATAAACCCACCCCCCCTTCCATTTCTATCACTCACTCATATTTTTCAGATGAGAAAGCTAAGCAAGGCGTAAAGATGCTGGAGAGCTCCAGCCCCACGTGGAGAGAGAGGAAGAGGGGAGATATGGTTTTACACTCAGGCAAGGCTGGCTCCAAACTCATCCCAAATCATCCCTACATTATTCCTCCTCTTCTTCTTCTGTTTATTCTCAATCCAAGAATCAGCTGAGATAGAAAAGAGGAGATTTGTTTCAACAGGACTCCAAATTTCACACCCTTTGTAGATCAGCACTGGGCCATTTACTGGAGATGAATAGAAATATTGTCTTTAAAGTTCAGAGGGTTTGTAGGAGGTAGTTCTCCGATTTTATTGTCTTTTGTCTCCACAATATACATTATTTATAAGGTGTTCAATTATACTACAAAGGGGTCATATGTTCCCTTTGGAGATTTAAAAAGCATTTTTGAGGGATAATATAAAGTGACCATGCCTAGGCCTGCATTTGTCTATGTCTTTATAAAAGGTAGGATGCATTTAGGTCATTTTGGGTTTTATTCAAGGGAGGGTGGTATAATCTAGCAGCTTCACTGGAAACTAATTTAAAGTGTGCCCTTTAAATATTTCCTGCTTCCTAAACCTCTGTCACTTCTTAACCACTCTTGTGATTAACAGCGTTCTGTCCTGGATGTTTGCTACATTCTTGTTTTCTCTTATAGGCTGTAAAATTTGGAACACATAGAGGCTATGCGATGAACTGCCAGGGCACTGTTAGACCTTAGCAAGTGGTAGGGAGCCAGTACATGTGCCATTTGTCACTACCACAACCGTGCTGTGTTTCAGATACCCCAAACATCTCAGTGAATGCACATGTCATTTTCTCAGGCCTCTGGGATGCTGGCCTCTGGTGAAATCCCTCATGAGTCTGTGGTTGGCTGTAGGCAGCATGGGCAGCTCTGGTGGCCTCGGCTGGTCTCTCCCACATGTTGCTGTCTGTGGGTCTAGGATGGCCTCATGTGTTCTCCTATCCTCCGGGATGTTTGCCCAAGTGTGCTCTCGTGGATGTCGTAGATTGAGCAGGAATGTATTAAGGTCTCCAGCTCTAAGCTCAAAGCTGGTCATTATCATTTCTTCTGCTTTGTACCGGCTGACTCGGTCATGAGGCCAGTCCAGCTCAGTCAATGGAGACAGACTTTATTTTGAAGTCAGAGGAGTGTTAAAGTCCTATTCCAAGGGACCTGTACACAAGGAGGGCTGAGCAACTCTAGGACCCTTTTGAGTCCATATGCCACACGTACAGTAAGTAAAGATGACCTCAAGCCCTCCAGTTAGCCTGACATTTTCCCCAGTTCCCTAACTGGACACAGCAGAGATGTAGCACAGGGGAAAAGGACTCAGGGGAGCCGCTGGATAGAGTCTTTGCTCATCCACAACTGCTTAACCTTGACCTTGTCTTAAGTCCTTGGTGACTGTTTCTGTCTTCCCCACACGGTCATGAGTATCCATGGGGCTCAAAGCACATCAAACTGCTTTGTAGTTATAAATCTAACACACTTGAGAGCCATCACCACTGCTATTTTATTAGGGGCCACAAAACTTGCCCACAGCTCCACCAACATGACAGGTTCTAAAAAACCTCTGCTGAGAAGCATTCATTTCCTTATCTCCCACTCCAAGAAAGGTTCTCACCCATCTCCAGCATCTGCAAGGGCCACCCATAGGTGGGAAGTCATCACAGGGACCTTTGAAATACACAGAAGACCTGGACCTGTGACTGGATTACCCACCTTCTGGAAGAGCAGTATCTGGCTCCTACATCCCAGGAGGGTGGAACACCCCAAATCTGGTGCCTGTTTCTGCTTCACAACATCTCTCCTCCTTTTCTAGCTTGTTGTGGGACCCTGCTAAGAGGCACGGAGGATATAGGGTTAATTGAAATTGATACCAGCTGAAGCCTGATAAAGTCTCTGACTCCCTGCAACTCGGAAGGCGCTTCGCCACCCTCCTCTTTTAATCCTAAAACCTCTGGGCCCCCTGACAGGCCACAACAAACCCTGTGTTCTCACCCCAGCTATGTAGTATAATAGGTGGCAGTTCCTCCAGAGCTGTCACCATCGAACCCAGGACTAGGATCACGTACTTCCCGCCACTCAGGGATGAGCAAGCCCTTCAACTTATCTATGCGAACTAGGCATTCACAGGATACTGGCCCCTGCCTATGCACTCATGAGATGTCCACAGACCACCCTTCCCTGACCAATCCCCTTGCTGATGCCCCTGCCTCTGATTTTCCCCTGGCTTCTCCTCTCTCTATATGACCTTTCCACATACAAGAAATGTTCTGCCCCCTGTGGCTGGGTCCCGAGAGTCATTTCTCTCTTCAGCTCACATCCTTCCCACCCAGATATGCGAATGAACAGGGAGTTGATGCGAGCCCCAACTCCCTAACTCAGCCGCGGACCCGTCAGCGGCTGCAGAGCCACAGCTGGTGCACAGCCACCAGCGCAGCGAAGCGTCCACGGCCAGCAAAATGACAGTTTGTGATGTCACAGTGCCATTGGGTCTTCTCTCCTTTCTGCTTGCCTTTACTCCACGTCCTTGTAGAAATGAGAAACAGTGATGCTGTAGCTAAGAATGTACTCTGAGGACATTGAAGCTGATGGATTTTCCACTACCTGTTGAGCTCTTTATTATGAAGCTGCTGGTGCATTTATTATAAATGCCTTATAGAGTCCCTTGCACACCCCATGGACTGGTCCAGCTTATGAGTCAAACATGAATACAGATATTCAACACATCATAAGCATGGCATTAAGCGGGGGAGCAAATCTGTGTTGCAGACAGCCCGCAGTGTTTGACTATCCATATGGAATTCTTAGTCATCGGTTAATGCCTCTGAGACAGATGTGTGGATATTTATTGTACCTCAAAACATGTGGAATCCTTTGCTCAAAGACATAACTGGGATAAGAGAGATGTCAGAGAGAATTTGTTGCTTTAGATTTCATTCTCCAAAAGTTTTCCCACCACCTGTATAAATTCTAAACTCAAAATTACCTTAAATGGTATTACACACGAGACGCACAAATATGGGACATGTAATGCAGTCATGTAGGTTTTGCTCCCTCTTCTCAACACTGGCATAACCTGGATCTGTATGAATCCCCATCTGCCATTAATTTAAGACCAAAACCCAGGCCAGAGATGTCTTGATTCTGCCTTCACCATCCTTAAGCCAGATGCAAACAGGTTGGCTTTGGCATGGCTAATTTGAAAACCACTTAACCTGGCAGGAAGCAGAGGCCTGACTTCCCACTCCATCCCTGTCTTGGGAAAGGAGCTGGAAGGTTAGAGGGTGGCCTTGGAGGGATGGGCTTTCCTCCTGACTTACTTGGACACCCTCAGCTGTCAGAAGCAACTGGCTGGGGAAGGTTATTGGGGACTCTGGAGTGACCCAGAGTCTCCTATCTGCCCAGCAGCGACAGCAATGCTCTGGTAAGAAAGGACAGCACTGTCCTTTTTTCATTAAGTGTATTTATAAACATACTGAACATGAAACATTTTTCCTGTCTTCACAGTGATGGATGCTTATATGTCTATGAAATGTTTTCATTTATTTGGCGCCAGGGTAATCAAAATCAGTTGAAACTCCCCCAATGAAGGAAGAGAAAACAAGGAGGCATGGGGCAGCCCTGTCCTTCTCGTGGGCTCTTCCAGGGCAGGAGCAGTCTGGCAGAAAGGCTCCTTTGCAGAGAAATAAGCTCTTAGGCGGGTAATTGCTCCCAGCCCTGTTCATGGCTGGCATCCACTCGAGGCTTCAGCTCAGCACAGCTTTCAAAGAGATCGCCTGCTTTCTGGAAGCAGTGTGGGAGTGTCAAGGCTAGCCTGTGCGTGACTGTGTTTGGGCTGACAGAGAGCTGGTCCCAGCAAACCTTTGTGAATGAAACATTCGGGCTTTCATGTCTGCCCTGGCCCGTGTTCTGGGTCAGGCGTCTTGATCTCCAACATCCTGTTTAAACTGGTGTTTTCCACTACATCCAGACAAAACTATTTCTATTCTAAGCCCCTCGTGACTGTGCAAAGGCAAGCAGTGGGGATTAGGTAGGAAAGCAGGGTTGCTTGGGAGAAAGATACAGAAAGCAGATGCCCCAACCTCCTTTTGATGGGTTCTTCAGACAACTACATGACTCGGATCTGTTTTACAAGCCGCACTCTCGTTTGGGATGACCACTGCTTGGGTGAGCTTATCCAGCGAAACCACAGTTGCTTGCCTCTGGTCACCACTCTGCTTAGCATCTGTTTGTGGGTACCAGGGTTAAGATCTTTCCTAGATTCCATTCATCACCTTTCAGGGAATTAAGTGGAAAAGAGGAGCTGGAAAGGGACTTTCACTTTGTGATTAGATACAAGAACTCCTTAAAGCGAATGGAGGGGCTTTCTTTTTAGATGCTTCTTCATTTAAATAGGCCATGTGAACAGAAGCTTTTAAAGCAGATTCAAGAAAGAACGAGCCTCCCTGTTTAGCATCTTAGGCACACATTTGAGAAAGGTCTGGACCAAGGTCCTTAGGACTCTACTTCCTGCAAACATTGATGGTCTGTTTGACTCATCTGAACTAGTGACCAAAGAATCCAAGTCATCTTTATGGTTCCCAAAGCTCAGCTATAGTTACATCGGAATTAGTCATGCACAGCTAAGTTTGGAATTGGATGGACTGAGGTCAAACTCACACCAGGCCCTGGACATAAACTATGACGGTATCCACCAGCAGCTATTCACCTTGCATAGCAAATGAGCTTTCCAGATATGACAAAAGACCAAGCCATGGGAGACTAGTTTGGACTACCTTTGTGAGCTCAGTGTCATCACAAGCATTCATAACCATGGGATGAAGAAGCAAAGGTGTCAGTGTCAGGGTGACATGACCTGAGAAAGACTGAGCCACCTGCTGCTGCTGCCTTTGAAGATGGAGGAGGGACCGCAAGCCAAGGAATGCAGGCGGTTGCCAACGGCAGAAACAACAAGAAAATGAATTCTCCCCCGCAGCCTCCAGAAGGGAAGGAAGCCTTCTGGCCTAGTAACTGTAGCCCTGCAAGACCCACACTAGATGTGGAACCCACAGATCTGTAGAACAAATCTCTAAGTTCATGGTCATGTGTTACAATAGAAACCGGAAGCCAATGCAGTGAGGGGTCCACCAAGAAGTTTACCTAGTTTAATTTTTAAAGTTTGTGCGAACTGGTGAAATGACATTGTATGTATTTTCTGGTCTTCTTAAGCAGTGGAAAGAGTCATAGAACCTGACTGCTTGGGTTGTTCACAAGACACACAAAGGCTGGCTCCAAGGTTAAGTGCACTTCCTGTACAAGAATGGGGGCCTGAGGGGCCCAGGACCACCCAAGTTTCAATCTCTAGAATCAACACTAACAGCTGGGTGTGGCCACACACATGGGTAACCCCAGTCTTACAGGGGAGTGGAGGCCTAGAGATCATTGCGGTTCACAATTGGCAAGTTCTGTAATCGGTAAGAGAAGCCATTGCCAAAAGCAGGCAGGCGAGTGATGGGGGGGTCCCCGACATTCTTCTATGGCTATAGGCAAGCACACAGTGTGCTAGAGCAGCACATACCACACCACACATACTACACACATGCACAAAAAAATCCACAAACTAGGGCTGGAGAGATGACTCAGCGGTTAAGGCACTTGCCTCCAGTGCCTAAGACCCCAAGTTCAATTCCCCAGGTCCCACATAAGCCAGACCCACAAGTGGTGGCCCTGGTGTGCTCTCTCTCTCTCTCTCTCTCTCTCTCTCTCTCTCTCTCTCTGCTTGAAAATGAATAAATAAAATATTAAAAAAGTATGCTCCACCACACCTGCTCTTTTTTAAAAAAATCCACAAACTAAAAGCCACTTCAATATCTGAGTGTGACCTTGAGAAAACACACCCATATCTAGTTTTAAGAAAGTCGTAAATGTATTATAATGTCCTAAGTAAATGCACTTACAAATTCATAATCCTGAGCTATAGAAAATCAGTGACTTAGCCTCCAGGCTCTTGAACTTGACACTGGAATCATTGCCACCCTCTCCATGAGGTGAGGCACAGTGGCTTGACACCTACAGGAAAGCAGAGATTTTCCTTTTGTACATTGCTGGGGAACACAATTCATATTGGTAAGGGTGAAGTCTGAGTAAAAATAAAAGCCTAATGGCCTAGGTTGGATTCCCCAGTACCTATGTAAAGCCAGATGCACAGAGGGGCACATGCATCTGGAGTGAGTCCCTGGCACACCCATTTCCCCCCAGATCCCCTCTCTTTCTGCCTCTTTTCTATCTCTCTGCTTGCAAATAAATAAGTAAAAATATTTAAAAATAATAATAATCACATGAAGTGTTTCTCTATTTACTAAAGACATAGGACAGCTCTCTAGGGAACAAGGAGTGATTCTGACTATTGATTAACCCCAAATTTTTTCTGTTTTTTAAAAAAATTACCATTTTTAGATATGAACTTGTATTCTAAAAGTAACTAAGGACTATAAATCTCAAATATTAGAATGTGATTTAAGATATTGAAAATTGCTTCTGGAACACCAAGGGAAGTTTGAAAAGCACAAACATAAGTGTAGGAGAAAAAAATTTCCATGTTCTAGATCATCACTCCATAATTTAAAATTGGCTGGCATCATTTTAAAATATATTGGTTAAAAAACTATAAAAGGACATGAGAAAAGGTGACTATTTGGCCCCAACAGAAATTGAGTAATTCTTGGGATGATGAGCCTGATTTCCAGTGTTTAGGTTTTCAATTAGTTGGTGTGACATCTGGCCTTTCATAAAGAGAGGAACTGATTAATTCAGAAACAGGCAGTAACTTCCTCCCAGTGAGATACGATGACATCACCCCAAAGTCCAAGGAGGCAATACGCCTAATGCAATTTCAAAATAGCCAATCGCATTGCTGAGAGGAGGCTAGCACAGCCAACCACAGGCACACACTGCCCAATTACCTCAGCCTCCAGGAAAAGTCAGGGTGAGCAAAGCCAGGGGCAACTAGCCAAGTCTTACACAAATCTCTAAGATAGTTTATCTCCAGATAAATAGATCATGTTAAGGGCTTTTGTGGCAGGAAGGGATCCTGGGCACCTAATAACTCTGGTGCCTTTCTTGCTAATAAGTTTCCTTGAGACAGCCAACTGATTCATTCAGAAAGAGTCCTGTCTCTTTACAGGTGACTTGAAATTTATCTACAATGGGACAAATTCTCAAATGTTGAATGTGAGTTTCAAGGAGGAAATCTTGTAGTCAGTGTTCAATTTAATCAGCAGATTAAATATTTCAAAAGGGCAATGGAGCCAAGCGTGGGGACACACACCTAAAATTCCAGCACACCAGAAACTCAGGTAGGAGGATTGCTGTGCGTTCAAAGCCAGCTTGGGCTATAGAGCAAGTTCTGGATAAGCCTGGACTAGAGTGAAACCCTACCTTTGCCCCAAATGGACTCCAGTTCCCACTTGGTTAGTTCCCAAGAGACACAAGACACTTCATTTTTGCTCATAGCTTCTTCCATGCTTGGCCACACTCCCACACACTTCCTTCCCTCACTGAGCACTGAGCACTGAACATTCAACAACACCTCCAAGAGCACAGTCACCTACATTTAGAAGAAGATACATAATTTGTGAGGTATCTTAGAAACTTTAAAAAAGTATTTTATTTATTTATTTGCAAGAAGAGAAGAGAGAATGAATGGGGTGCACCAGGCCCTCCAGACACTACAAATGAACTCTGGATGCATGTGCCACCCCTTGTATCTGGCTTTACATGGGTGCTGGGGAATTGAACCCAGATCACTAGGCTGTACAGACTAGTGCCTTAACTGCTTACTATGCCACCTCTGAACACTGCTGTATTGGGGATTAAGCTTCCAACACCAGAACCTTGGAGGACACATTTGAACCATGCCTTGTCTAGCATGGAAACGTGGGCTTCTTGTTCAAAAGTTACTAAGAATTTCAAGATGGCGACCAGAGAGTCTTAAATGTGAGCATAGGAGAGAGGCCTGGGTGAGCACAGAGCTTTCATCATGACACTCACACATGCCCTCTACAGCACAGAACAATCAAGCAACTGAGCTCATGTTTACCTAGAACAAAAAGTCCTTTAGCCCAACCCCAGTTCTTCAAAACTCAGTCATGAGCCATTAATAATGAAAACAACACTTTCTTAAATTAGTGTTTTCACAATTTACAACGAATCGTTTATCAAGTTATTTATTTATTTATTTGAAAGAGAGAGAGAGAGAGAGAGAGAGAGAGAGAGAGAGAGAGAGAGAGGAGAAAATGGACACACCAGGGCTTCCAGCTGCTGCAAACAAACTCCAGATGTATATGCCACTTTGTGCATTTGTGCATCTGGCTTTACTTGGGTACTGGTAATCAAACCCAGGTCATTAGGGTTTGCAGGCAAGTGCCTTAATTTCTGAGCCATCTCTTCATCCCTTCTTTCATCTTATAATCTCTTATTTTTCATTCCTTGGTTAATAAGCAGGCTGAGTGATTTAGTCAAGATTTCACTAAATATTTGTTTTTCTAATTATAACACTACTATATGAAAAATTAAAAATATAGAGAGAAAGAGAAAAACTTTGTTAGCCATAAGATACCACTAGTTATAGATGGTTAAAGTTTTGGTATGTGGCCTTCTAAATCTGTTTCCTCTATAAAATTTTAATTTAAGGATTTGTATAGGTTTTTATGTATTTTTCAATCTAAATTGAAGTTACACTGTTCTGAGTCACACTTCCACTAAGTAATCTGACACAAGCCTTCTCCATATTATTAAACACTCTTAAAGAGCATTATGCTTAATGGCTACACAGTATTCCATCATTGTTGGTCAAAAGAATCAGTTTATGAATGAGTGAGAAATGTTGGGCAGAGAAAAGATGACACAGTGCAAATTCCTTTGCTTGGCACACACGAATCCAGCTTAACATGATGACCGAGGCTCTAGGAGTTCATCCACTTTCCTACATAGTATATAGCTATTGAGCCAAAGCCGAGACTCAACCCAGCCTGCCTGAAGGCAAAGCCAGCACCCAAACTATGATGCAATGAAGTGACAGGTAATTTATTACTGATGCAGAAGAAGGCCCCAGAGTCATGGAAGCATTTAGAGCCTTTAGAGATTTCCAAGGACTGGCAGGTTCTCTGTTATGGGGAGAATTGGGCCAAGAGAGTTCTTGATCCAGAGAGAAGGGTCATAGATATGACAAGGGGCATCTGGGCCACCAAAGTGCCGCTCCAGAAATGATCTCCTCATGCTGGTGTTTCTCTGGTCCACAGACAGTGGAATCCACTCTCTGGGATACTTAGGGGAAACAGCTGAGGAATGTAAGATGGATTGGCTCCCATCTTCAGGAGAACAGCGCTTGCCACGAATTCCCAAGTCATGTGTCTGCTGGATTGTTTTCACCCTCTAAGTGAGAATTCAGAACAATTTTAGTGAAAAATTATACCTCTTCAAGACTTCAGGAATTTATTGAAAAATGATTTCTTGGTGTGTCACATTTTATTTTTACCCTCCATTATCCAACCCTCTCCTCTTTAATCAGCTGATTTGTAGTGGACATTCTGAGTACCAGAATCCTCATCCCAAAGGGGAATGGGAAAGATTCCTCATATTTTCATTAGATCAGAAGAATTTCATGGTGGATAAAGACACTTACTGGCCCCTCATCTTGACTGCAAAAAGGATCCTCCCAAGAGGGAGGGTTATGAGTTTCCTGTAGCTGATGTAACAAATAACCATAAGCAGTGGAAATTTATTCTCTCATAAATCTGGAGTCCAGATCTCCACAATCAAGGTTGCAGGCAGGACTGTCCACCCTCCAGACTCCTTCCTACCTCATCCGGCTCTCCAAGTAACCCATGTCATGGCTTACAACTATGGCAGCTTCATCTCTGCCTCCACCTTCCCATAACACCCTCCTCCATGAATTTTCTGTCTCTGTCATTGGACTTAGGGCTCACCTGGATAGTCCACCTCAAGATCCTCACTTGTATCTTTTTTTTAGTTTTATGTGTGTGTGTTTATGTGTAGGTGCACATGCACATGTATATGCATGCATGTGGAGGCCAGAGGACAACCTTGGGTGCCCTTGTTCAGGTGCCAACCACTGTCCTTGAGACAAGCTCTCTTACTGGTCTGGAACTCTCCAATCTTTAGTTGATTGATGCAAATTACAGAGGATAATTTATCCACTTAACTCATACTCAACAGTTATAAATATCAATTACATCCAATAGTACCTTCATAGCAGCATTTAAACTGGTGTTTGAACAAACAGCTAGACAACATTGATACCTAATGTGAGCTCCAGAGGTGGAGGTGACAGTCACGTGATCTGAACCTGGTAAATGTCTGGATTGTGCTCCATGGGAAAGTCGGCACAGCCAGTGTGGTCTGTGTGTTACAGAGTTTGCAATGGGGTCTATCAACTAGCTCTAACCACGACAGAGGTCACCACATCTTGAAGAGAACATAGGCTGTAGGGAGACCACCAACTGAGGCCCTCATGCCAGGTTCAGGATGGTCTTCCAACTGGAAGGAAGTGGGTGCATCAGGCAGGAGACTATCCCATGCAGAGAGGAAGCTCAGAGCAGCGTGAGGATTTTCAGAAACTGAAGCTTTGGTAAATTCCTGATGTCTAGAAATCAAGGGGTGGACATCTGTGGCCAGAGGGGAGTATGTACTTGGGTCTGACTATTCTGTACCTCTGAGATGCTGAAGTCAGACCTGAGCTTTGGAGCTGTTAAGCTGGGAGCAGATGGGCAGATAGACAGAGATGTTCAATCTTCCATTCCAAGAGGGAACGAAACTTGACATCTATTCATATTTCTATCAACCTATCCTCTTTGTTTGCATGAGTTCATCTGTGTGTGGGCATGCAAGAGTATGGGGGTGTGGGTGAAGTCATCTACGCAGGCCAGAGGTTGACACTGAAGATCTTCCTCAATCTCTCTCCACTGTAGCTTTTGAAATAGGGTCTCATACTGAACCTGGAGCTCTCACCAACTCAGCTCAACTAGTCTAACTCTTGTCTCAGAAGCACCAGGATTACAAGTGCACTCCACCATGCCAGGCTTTTACAGGGTGCTGGGGATCGAACTCAAGTCCTCCTGCTTTACCCACTGAGTCATCTGCACAGTCCCTCTTTTCCCCACCATCTATTCTGACGTGTTTTGTGATGATCCCTTTCAACTGCTTGGTTTTTAGAGGTAGGGTCTCGCTCTAGCTCAGGTTGGCCTCGAACTCACAGAAATCCTCCTACCTGAAACTCCCCAGTACTAGGATTAAAGGCATGTGCCACCGCTCAGCTGCTTGAGTTTAAGATTGAATTTGAGATACATGGGTTCTAACACAAATGCTTCTTGGTAATTCACTAATCACGATAAAGAAAGGTGGATGAGGGCTGGAGAGATGGTTCAGCGGTTAAGGTACTTGCCTCCAGTGCCTAAGGCCCCGGGTTCAATTCCCCAGGACCCACATAAGCCAGACCCACAAGGTGGTGGCCCTGGTGTTCTCTCTCTCTCTCTCTCTCTCTCTCTGCTTGAAAATGAATAAATAAAATATTAAAAAAAGAAAAGAAAGGTGGATGAGTAGATTCATGCTAAGTGTTTTGCTACCCTCAGTCTTTGTGGGGATGCCCGGATGCCCGTAGCCTCAGGAGCAACCTGTCGCCACGCTATGCAGAAATCATCCCATTCTCTCTTTAGCAGTCCCCTGCTTTTTGCGGACAAGTTCAAAGTTGGAATGAATTCAACCTTTCCATATTAAAGTGAACATGAGATCAAATTGTCGGTTTTCCCAAATTTTATCTCACTTTGTATTAGATTACGTCCCTCATGCCAGGACACAGAGCTCATATGGACCCAAAGTGGAAGGAATCTTTAAACTGTGCCAAATCTTTAATGTGAAGGAAAAGAAGGTAACCCAAGTGGAGTGTATTTGAACGAGAATGAATACTCCAGCTCCGTGTTGGCAGCCGGAGGAAATGAACTCAGCCCACACTTGGCATTTGGGTGGCTCAGGCCCTGAACTACACCTCCCAAGAGGGCTGGATTCTCACAAACCAGAAGCCTGCTTTTTCCCCACTCATTTCCGATGCCCATGCTTTGTGCGGAATGTAGTTCATATGTTGCTATCCACCTGAGGATGCCTCTGTGACTTACAGACCTCACAACTTTATTTTTTAACTTGAGAGAGGAAAATCATGTTTTGTAAAGTGTAGACTTGAAAACACAAATTTGTACACTGAAGAAAAGTATGTGCCTTCTGTTTTCTTTCTTTCCTCCTTTCTTCCTTTTTTCTTTCTTTCTCTCTTGTTCCTCCCTCCCTCTCTCCTACCTTCCTTCCTTCCTTCCTTCCTTCTTCTTGCTTATTTCCCAGTTTCAAAGAGGGTGGGTTGCCAACTTGCAAACATATTACTTACCAGAAGTATCCATACCAACAACATGGGCCTAAGCATCTATGTCTCTCTTTCCCTCTCTCTCTCCTTTCTCAAGAGAGAGGAAGAGGGAGAGAAGATGCTTTCCAGAGAAATTGACGAGGAGGAAAGGAAGAGAGATATGCAGGGAGGGTGGAAGAATGAATTTAAAAATTTGCAAAACATGCAAAATTGATATATTCATGTATAAAAAAAGAAAATACACTCCTGGGAAAAGATTACATATTAACATCTTCCCACCTCTTTTTTGCGACAAAAATAGCTTCTGTAGAAAACCTTTGTTAATATTGATGGTAAGAAGCATTTGCTATACCAGGGGCTGGGGAAAGAGTTCAGTCAGTTAAGCACAAGAACTTGAGTTCAGTCCTCAGAACACAGCTATAAATGTTGGATTTGGTGATGAACTTGCAGTCCAAGTGCTAAGCAGCTCGGGACAGATAGATCCCTGGAGCTCACTGACCAGCTAGTCAAGTTTAATTAGTGAGTCCCAGGTCAACAAGAACTCCTGTCTCAAAGAACAAAACAAAACAAAATGAAACAAACAAACAAATAAAAAACCAAAACTCTGGCCTCCACAAATACATGTGTACATGTGCACATACAGTGCCACACACATATATAACTGTGCACACACACACACACACACACACACACACACACACACACTCACTACTGGGCCATTACAATAAATCTTCAGAAATTCCATGTCACCACTGGTATGCATGAATGATTTATATTTTCCAGGGACTGTCTTTTTTTCAGTAATTCCATGTTCACACCACACACCTTGCCTTGTTTTCACAAGGTAACCTAATTCAACAACATATGACTATTTTTTTAGTTAGACCTTTATACTTAATCTGTCTACCTAGTATCTTCTTTTCTCTCCTTCCTTTCTTGATCTCTCTCTCTCTCTCTTTCTCTCTCTCTCTCTCTCTCTCCATATATTAGTTCCTCTCCAGAGGAACAGAATAGATAGAAAGGCTGGAGAGTCTGAGACCCTAGAGCTGCTCAGTCCATGCTGCATGCCTCAGCAGTCCCAATCTGGTGGTGAAAGCCTGGATTCTTAGAAACTTCTGGTCTTTGTGCACATTGGAAGACTGGAGAATCTGGGTTTCAATGTTCACAAAGGACCAAAGCAACACAGTGGATGCACTCACCAGCAAGTAGCAAGGGCAGCCAGGTAAAGGATATCACTTCTGGAACTTTCTTTATATACAGGCTGCCCCTAAAGGGCTGCCCATCCTGAGAGAGAGGAGATCTTCCGTCCTCAGTTAATTCTTCTTGGAAACACACTCACAGATGTACCCTAGAGGCATAATTATTATTTGTTTCCCACTCCAATCAAGTGGATGGTAGAGAGTAGCTGTCATGATATGGTGGCTTGAATGCGATCCCCCCACTTCCCCCCTAGGGCATTATGTGTCTGAATATTTAATCTGTTTGGAAAGGATGTGGAGCTTTGTTGGAGGAAGTGTATCTCTGAAGACTGCTTCTGGGGTTTTATACTCCAGCTCCACTCACTGATTCAACTCCTTCTTGCTGCTTCCTCCCTGCTGGTGTGAAGATATTGTGATGGTTAGGTTTTGTTGTCAACTTGGATCTTTTTAATTATCTTGGGTGGGTCTCTGAGGATGTTTACAGGAAGGTAGCCTCTCAGTATGGGGCAGGACATAAAGAAGCTCAAAGAAGCTAGAAGCAAACATTCTTTCTTATGTGGGCAGTGCAGGAAGGAAATTCCAGAGACTCAGAAAGCCATTAAGTCTGGGGAAGGGTTGTAAGACCCCACCCTAAGGCTATATAAAGGGGAAGAAATTCTCTCCTTGGCCCTCCTGCCTGTTTGCTGTTCTGTGTGTGTGGTGTAGGTGATGGGTTTTTCTCTCTGCTTGGACCTGTGAAAGAGGGCCAGCCTCTTTCGCTGTTATGGAACTTCCCCTCAATCTGTAGTTTCAATAAATCCTTTCCTCCCCCAAATTGTGCCTGGTTTGGAGATTCATCCCAGTGGCATGTGGCTGACTGCAACAGGTGTGATTCCTGGCAATCTCTTCCCACCATTCTTTCCCCACCACAGTAAAACTTCCCCTCCAAACTGTAGCCAGAACTAAAACAGCTGCTTCTGGTTGGATGTGTTGTCCTAAGTATTTGTCTGTCTGTCTGTCTTCATCTATTTGCCTTCTATTTATCTACCTCCTGCCTATCTATTTAAGTACCTCAAGACTCAATTTTCAAATGTTTCATAATATCTAAAATGAACACATGTTAATCTCACCTTAATTTCATAGTTCCTTGAATGGACAATCAGATTCAATGGTTTTGACTTTTGGTAGATTTTTCTGGAAAATACTTTGGCTTCATTCTGGTTGATTTTCTTCTTTGACTTTGATGGAAGTCTGGAGAGAATGCATAAACAACATCCTCCACCTCTATCGTTTCCTGTATTTTTCATTATTCCCATTAGTTTTTGACCAATAACAACAACAACAACAATAATGACAGATGCCATTTTAAGGAATAGTATATGTCAGATCAATGTAAAATATAGTACAAAAATGATCCTGATTCATTCTCATAACAATTCCTAGAAGTGGGTACTGTTTTCTCATTTTACTGCTAAAGGGCCAGAAGACAAATGCAGAACTTTGGGATATGCCCGGCGAGTAACCCAGCTGGAACTTCTAAAGTACAATTGTCCCTCAGTCTTTGCTGAGCATGGATTCCAGAAGCCCCTATGGATAATAAATTCTTTGCATGTTCAAGTCCCTTATATAACCCACGCAGTCCTCCATTATACTCAATCATCTTTGGACTATTTATAATTCCTAATACAACGTCAGTTCTCTGCAGTGGTTGTGCTGCACTGCTTAGGGCATAGAGACAAGAACACTGAGTCTGTACTTGCTCAGTGAAGTTGCCACCAAAGGTCTAAGTGGGTATTATGTGACAGAGTCTTGAAATAAACAGTGCACAGACAAGGAGTTCTCCATAGAGGCTGAGGACCAGCTTACTACTAGATTCTGAAAGGTTTGTCTTTGTGTGTGCATGTAGAAATACACAAGCTGGTATTCAAATGAGAGCTGAGTTTATGTGTAAGATGAGCTAAGTTAGAAGACATATGACAGAAGCTCCAGTTATTGAGAAACAGTGCAAAGGCATACCGTATAAGCTAGTACAACCCCTGTTAGACAAATAGATCAATTATAAAAGAAGAAAAGGAGGAATAAAGAAATAATGCTTCAAGTAGACATGGAATGATCTTCAAAACACTCATAGGATAGGAAAACCACATGAGAGTTCAGTTCAATCCTTGCTTCACTCTATGCGCATGAACTAACTGTAAGGGGTTCACAGCTTTAAATAGGAAAGGTTAAGTTACAAAGTTTTTGGAAAATAATTAAGTAATTTCTTTATTGTCTTTATGCACCAAGCAAAGGGAGAAATAAAACTATTGATGAATTGGGTCATGTTAAAAGTCAGAACTTATGTTCACATAACTCCATTAAGTGAGCAAAAGTGTGTGTGTGTGTGTGTGTGTGTGTGTGAGAGAGAGAGAGAGAGAGAGAGAGAGAGAGACAGAGAAAGAGAGAGAGGGAGTGATTGGTAATGCATATATTTAACAAGGGATCAATGGCAAATCAATAAGAAAAAGACAATTAAGTTGAAAGATGATCCACAATATTAAAGTCTTGAACAAGCACCAGAAAAAAAAAGAATTGGCTAAGAAGACATGTGAAATGTGAAGATGCCCAGCCTTGACCCACTGAGGCAAACTTCACACTCCTCAGGACGATCCACCCAAACTGACAATGTGGTGCTATGAAGGGAGGATGTCTTAGTTACTCCCTTATTGCTGTGACAGGACATCTGGCAGGAGCAACTTCAGGGAGGAAGGATTCATTTCAGGTAAGAGTTTTGAGTGACGCATCAAGGTCTGAGAGCATGGTGACAGGAGCAGCTCTTGGCCATGACTGTAGGAGCACAATGTAGCTTGTTTGTATCTCCATGGATTGGGGAATAGAGGTCAGGCCAGGATTGGGGTCCAGCTATATAAGTCCCACCTCCAGCAGCCCACTTCCTTCAGCTAGCCCCTCCTAAAGGTTCTACACTGTTGTAGTCAGCTTTCTAGCTGCTGCACAGAAAGAACCCAAACAAAAGCGGCTTGTGGAGGAATGGGTTTATTAGGCTTACGAACTTGAGGGGAGACTCCATCATGGCAGGTGGACACCCCCTCCGCCATAGCACTGCCCCATAAGCCCGCCCCCAACAACACAGCTCTAGCAAGGCTAACTGCCATCAGCTAGGGATCAAGCATTTAGAACACATTCATTTGTTTGTGGGGGGACACCTGGATCAAACCATGACATAAACCCTCCCAAAACAACATATAGGTACCAAGTGTCCAAACACTTGAGCCCTGGGGGGGGGGGGGACATTTCACATTCAAACTACAGCAGATGAAAAGTCACTGAACTTTTTTTACCACATTGCTGGGGTGGGGGTGGGGCTGTATTATTGCTTTAGAAAAATGTTCGAGAGTTTTTACTAATATTAAATATACGTGCACCTCTCGACTAGAAATTGCACTCTTGGCTTATGGCAAAGGGAATCGCAGATATGTGCGGTAAAGGCTTGTGTGAGAATAATTTTAGCAGCAGTCACATGGGTGAATGGTGTGTTCATACAACGGGACACTACATAGCAAAGAAAACGGACAAGCTAGTTGCTGAGGCAAAGGAAAACTTTACATAGTGAAGCCTGAGGGAAAGCTACACATTCCATAGGGAGCACCAACTCTGTGATTCCATCCTTTACTATAGATATTGAAGACAGGTACATCCAGGCAGAAAAGGAACAGTGGGGAGTTCTGGGATACTGAAAATGTTTAATTTCCTACTTGTATGGTGGTTTATGAGTCTGTTCATTTTTACAACCATGAAGGGAACTTTACAGTTAGAATCTGCACGTGTGTGTGTGCTTCAATAAGAATGTTCACTTAAACACACGAAATCCTCTAGGCCAGAGGCATCTCGCCATCTGAAACCATCATTTAAGTCAAAGAGTCATTACAATGATGGAGACTGGGTGTGGATTCGATTAGCATATTGCTGTCATTGAAGCCTTTGGCACAGTAAGAAGTTATCGAGTGTTTATTTGAATATCTTCTGTGAAAAAACTAATAACATGACGAAATCAACATGTAAAATAAAAACTACTTATGATTTGTTGATTTTTTTAGTTTGATTTGGCTTTTTGCTGCTTATAAAGAATAGAAACTGGGCTGGAGAGATGGCTCAGCGGTTAAGGCACTTGCCTGCAGTGCCTAAGGCCCCAGGTTCAATTCCCCAGGACTCACATAAGCCAGACCCACAAGGTGGTGGCCCTGGTGCACGTTCTCTCTCTCTCTCTTTCTCTCTCTCTCTTTCTCATCTCTCTGCTTGAAAATGAATAAATAAAATATTTTTTAAAAAAGTTAAAAAAAAAGAATAGAAACTAGAAAGGATAAACATTTAGGCCTTAGGAGAACAGGTTTTGGGGCATAGGGAGATAGCTCAGTCAGTAAAGTGTGTGTCTCTCACAAGCATGAGGACCTGCATCAACCCCTAGAACCCACACTAAGAACAAGTCTACTTCCTTTTTAAAGATGAGAAAATTGTCACGTGGGGGCGGATGGTAACATCTGGTAAAGTGGAGACCCAGAGCTGCAATGCAAATGTTGTGACAGGCACCGCTGAGGGGGTTTTCCTGCTGGGTTCCTATTTGCTTGTCTGTTTTCCCTCATCTAGATTGAGAAGGCTTGGGATTCCAGAACTGATCAGTTTCTGGTCAGTTCTAGCAAAGCAAAGACTGGGGCAAGAAGGAAAGTTGTGTGATTGAACAAAACTGAATTGAAATGTCAAACACTGAGGTTGAGATGAGGTTGATCCCCCACCCATTTCCATGACTGAAATAGAAAAGTGAGTCAGATCTGGTGGCCCTGACCTCTATTCCTAACTACTTGGGAAACTGAGGGAGGAGGATTGAGTTCAAGGTCAATCTGGGCAATTTAGAGAAAACCTGTCTCAAAATAAAAATTACAAATAAAGCTGGGAATATAGCTCAGTGATACAGCATTTGCCTGGTCCTGGGTTCAATTCTCAGAATTGCAAAAAGAA
>PVHP010014581.1:0-13552 GCA_004024765.1 Zapus hudsonius
TCAGAGCTGCGTGTTTCAGAGAACAAGCACAACCACTGGAGCCTGGGAAAGACGGCCTGTCAGGAGAAGGGGCTCTGTAGCACACAGAGCCACCTCCCTGGATGGTATTCTGCTAGTCCCTGGGGCCCATTAAAATAGTGGACATCCTGAGGTTGGGTATAGAGCAGAACCCTCTGAGACCACAACTCTCTGGATCTAAGACAAACAAGAAGGCAGCTAGCTCTGCATGCAAGACCATCCTACTTAGACCCAGGCTCTGGCACAGCTCAAGTTGGTCAGGTTCCCATCACTGACAAACTACCTGAGAAAATCAATTTAAAGGAGGGAAAATTGATTTTGGCTCACAGTTTCAGAGGTTCGGTCTGTGGTCTGCTGATTCCATTGGCTTGGGCCTGTGGTGAGGCAACACATCATGGTGGCAGGAGTGTGTGGTGAAGCAGAGCTGCTCATCTTATGGCAGCCAGGAAATAGGAGAGAGAAAAAAAGGACATATACAGTCCCCAAGAGCACATCCCCAGGGACTTGCTCCCTTCAGTTAGGTCCTATGTCCTAGTATCTCCTGCCTCCTATGACATCAAATTCTGAACCCATCAAAGGACTCAAGTCCATTCATGAGAGCTGAGCCTTGACAATCTAATCACCTCCTAATGAGCTGCAGACAATCTTTAGCACAAGACCTTGGGGACTTGAATCCATGCGATCACTGGGGTTGAGCTCAGCTTTTTCTTGCATCATGACTAGATGGTCACCAAGCTCTCAGAGATGGGGTGACCTTCCTCATAGGGGCCTCAGTGGCCCCAGACCACATGACTGAGTCTCTCTCAGGGTCTACCTCAGCCAAAATAGCATCCTTTGAGTAGGGAATGACAATCGCTCATGATTAGGTCCCCATTCAGGCCCTGAATTCCCATTTTCAGAAGTCTCTAACCTTCCATGGACTGTTATTTTCTGGGGGACAGAAAGAAAGACTCTGAGGGCTTTGCCATGCAGTTGGGACAGATTCTCACCTTTATTCCATCTCCTTGCATTTGGCCACAAGTGTCTGTCTAGCAAGTGGAGTAAGGCAGCTACTAGAGGGGAGAGTCCCAATAGGCAGTTTAACTCAAAGCTTCACAGTCCTCTTCTGGAAAATGAAACTATAATACATATGGAGACCTGGTGTGGTCGTGTACACCTGTAACCCCAGCACTCAGAAGGCTGGGGAAAGATCTTGAGTTTGGGGTAGCCTGGACTATGTCGTGAAGCTTTTTCTCAAAAAAACAAAAAAAGGTTTAGCCAGATGTGGTAGTACATACCTTTAATCCCAGCCCTTTGGGAGGCAGAGGTAGGAGGATCAATGTGAGTTGGAGGCCACACTGAGACAACATAGTAAAGTCCAGGTTAGCCTGAGCTAGAGCAAAACCCTACCTCAAAAAAAACAAAAACAAGGTCTGAGGATATAGCTCAGCCTAGCATATGTAAGGCCCTGTGTTCAACCTCCAGTACTGGGAAAAAAGCATATGGCAAAGTTTATTTGAAACTAAGTAATTTTTTTGGCTTTTTCTAGCCCAAGCTGACCTGGAATTCACTCTGAAGCCCCAGGCTGGCTTCCCACTCATGGTGATCCTCCTACCTCAGCCTCCACAGTGCTGGGATTAAAAATGGGTGCCACTTGGCCCGGCATGGTGGCACACGCCTTTAATCTTAAGCACTTGGGAGGCAGAGGTAGGAGGATCACCATGAGTTCAAGGCCACCCTGAGACTACAGAGTGAATTCCAGGTCAGCCTGGACTAGAGTGAGACCCTACCTCGAAAAAAAAACAAACAAACAAACAAACAAAAAGGTGTGCCACTCAGTGACAGGGAGCCCTTAACTGGAACTGGGGCCTCAGGGCAAAATGCATTGGGAACCAAAATCTTGGGACCCCAAAAAGAAATTCACTTGACAAGTGATTTACAAAGAGGCTACTAACAATAGAATCTAGCCAATTCAGAAATGTGTGTCTCAGTTAACCTATACTGATCTCACTCTCCGATGGAGATTCTGTTTGTATTTTTCAGAAGGCAGCGAGAGAGCTGTGGCTCTGCCAACCCTACCAACAAGCCACAGGCTGACAGCTGACTTCCTGGCAAGAGATGAGCCACCCCAGACCTACGGTGGAGTCTCCACATGGAGAGTGGTGGGATAAGCAAGAGACCTATAACCACAGACAATCAGTCAACCCAGGATAAGCCAGTGAGACAGACACCAAAGATCTTCAACACAACCTAAAGCAGAAGTACATAGGCCCCTAAGACCTCAATAATAAAGCAGCCATAATACTCACCCACCATGACTCAGGGAACTGAGCAGAAGAGGAGGCAGAAAGATTGTAAGAGCCATGGTGGAGGAGAATGTCCAGAGACATGGCCCCCCTCAGTAACAACATATAGAGGGGGATGGAACCAGATTGACTCCTAGGCTATCCATAACCCCCTACCCTACGGACTGATCCAGTTACTCACGGAGGAGGATACCCAGCTGATTGGGGACAGGGAGGAGGGAAATTGGGGAACTGGGGACAACAACACATTCGCTCATTCAGTGTATCTAATTATGGATAAGAAAGAAAAAATAATTAAAAAATAAAAATAAAAATGTGTGCCGTCACAGCCAGCAAAGTAATATTTTCTTGGTGTGGGGGGGGGCACATATGTGCTATGGCATGGGTATGGAAGTTAGAAGACACTTTCAGGTCAGTCCTCACCTTCCACCTCATTTTAAGGCAGAGTTTCTCATTGTTGTTCACTACTCTGTTCATGAGCTTCTGGGAAACTTTCCTATCTCCTCCCTTCTTGCTGTAGGCACACAGAACCAACAAGCCTGCCACAGCTTCTAGCTTTTTTATGTGCAGCCTGAGCACTCAGGTACTCACAGTTCTATAGCAACTGCTTTTATCCACTTAGCTACCTCACCAGCCCCAAGTAATATATTAAAAACTTAGTAAATTTACCCACAGTCTCACTTCCACAAATAACCACTGTGACATTCTAGATATCTCATTGCACTTCTCATAAAGAAATACTTGCTCTGAGGAAAGTACTAGGGGGACCCCCTCAATAGGGCCCCAGCCAACACGGAACAACATAGGCAAGGGGTCCCAGTACTAAAACTGCAAGTAGAGGAAGGACCCTGGGTTCCCAGTTCTTCCTTCTTAGACCATCTTAGACCATGTGTGTTGGGTTGGATAGTGTCTCCCTCAAATTCATGTCTACCTAGAACCTTGGTATGTGACCTTATTTGATATTACACTTGATCTTAGCCAAAATAGAAATGTGTCACCTTGCCGGGTGTGGTGGTGCATGCCTTTAATCCCAGTGTCAAGAGGCAGAGGTAGGAGGATTGCTATTAGTTCCAGGCCAGACTGAGACTACTTAGTGAAGTCCAGGACAGCCTGGGCTACAGCAAGACCCTACCTTGAAAAACCAAATAATTTTTTTAATTTAAAAAAAGTGTGACCTTATTTGAAATATAATATTTTCAGATGTAGCCAAGATGTGGTCAAAGTGAATTACTGTAGACCCAAAATCCAGTGCCTGATATCCTTATGAGGACAGGGAGTTTAGAGACCCATACATGTGGAGAGAAAGGCCATTTGACAATACAGACAAGACTGGAGCCAGCCTCTCTTATACCAGGAACCAAAGGTTAATGACAGCACAGAAATGGGCTGGCAAGGAAGGGTCCCCCCTGGGGCTTTTTGGGGGGAAACAAGGCCAGCTAATGCCTTGATTTTAGACTCTGCTTCTAGTTCTGGGAGGGAATCATTGCTGCTATTGTAGCTCCAATTTGTGTCTCTTCTCACAGCAGTTCCAGAAGTGAGTATGCCACCCAGCAGCCTCTACTGGCAGTTCTTGGTACGCCTTCCTCCCACTGCACCAGTCCTCACCCGCCCAAGGCTCCTACAGAGAGCTCCAAGGCTCAGGATGTTGAAAACCCTAATTTGCAGGCTACTCCACCAGCTAACTGACTCTGAAGTCTGCCTGGCATTTGCACCCTGCTGAACAAATGGTATTCAATCCCCTATCCCACCACAGTGTGGCAGTGATTTACCCCCCTCACACTCCCCCACCCTCCGGAAAAACACAGCGTTCTGACTGGAAGAAACATTTCATCTCCAACAGGATCTTATTAATCTAAGAGAGAACTGTGTGCTCTTCGTAGTAAGCAGTGCATGTTTTCTGTTAAGATAGTAACGTTTTGTATTAATACTCTGTGTCGAGGTCACTTAGAGTTCAATATGGATATTTATGATACTTCCTCTATAAGTATGTTTTGCTTTTATTTTATTTTATTTGGATTTTTGGTTGGCTTTTATTTTAATCAAACAAAACATCAGTCCTGCCACGAATCACAATATAAATAACAAGGTGCCAATTCAAATGCCACATTTGGGGGAGGGTAATTGCACGCTGTGAGAGGTTGAAATATACAACCCACACGAAGTAGCAACAGCTCAAGACTTATTTTAGCTGTGAAGCTCACGAGCATTTGTAGGGGCCTAGATCACTCCTTACCAGGACACGACCATCGACCAGCTAGTGTCAGGCAGACCCTGCTAAGACTGCATGCTCCACACCCATGCTTGGCCTGGCTGTGGAGCTCTGGCACCTCCCACCATGCACTCTTGATTTTGATAGCTTTCATCGCTGGGTACTAGAAGCATATTGCTGTCACTCTCTGTGCCAGCTGAGGCTGAGAACAAAACTGACATGGCAGGTTCCTGATTAGCAAAAAGTCCAAGTCAGAACTGTGTGTCTGGGGGTTTGAATGCTGGATTCTCAACTGCACAATCTGGTGTTGAGATTTTAGAATCACAGAATGCCAAATCCAGTTAAGAAAAAACAAACCATATAGTCAAATGCAATTGCAATCAATTATATATCCATAAAAGAAAAGGCATTTTGTGACAGATAAAACTATCCAACCTAAGGATTATACACATAACTTCAGGTTTATTGAATTTCTGTGCATATCAACAAAACTAAATAAAAAAAACTTGAAGCATTTCCACTAAAATCAGGAACAAGACAAGGGTGTCCACTGTCCCCCCTTTTATTTAATATAGTATTGGAAGTCTTAGCTATAGCAATAAGGCAAGAGACACAAGTAAAAGGGGTACAAATTGGAAAGGAAGAGATCAAATCATTATTTGCAGATGATACGATTTTATACAAAAGGGACCCTAAAGACTCTACCAGCAAACTGTTAGAGCTGATAAACACTTTTAGCAACATACCAGAATACAAAATCAACACAAATAAATCAGTAGTCGTCCTATATACTAACAACAAAGAGGCCGAGGATGAAATCAAGAAAACACTCCCATTCACAATTGCCTCAAAAAATATAAAGTACCGGCCGGGCATGGTAGCGCATGACTTTAATCCCAGCACTCGGGAGGCAGAGGTAGGAGGATCACCATGAGTTCAAGGCCACCCTGAGACTACATAGTGAATTCCAGGTCAGCCTGGGCTACAGTGAGACCCTACCTCGAAAAACCAAAAAAAAAAAAAAAAAAAAAAATATATATATATATATATATATATATATATATATATATATATATATATATATATATATATATATATATACATACATACATACCTTGGAATAAACCAAACCAAGGAAGTGAAGTTTTCTACAGTGAAAACTTTAAAACACTCAAGAGAAAAATTGCAGAAGACACTAGGAAATAGAAAGACATCGCATGTTTTTGGATTGGAAGAATAAATACTGTGAAAATGTCAATCTTACCAAAAGCAATCTGCACATTTAATGTAATTTCCATCAAATTCCAATGGCATTTTTTCACTGAAATAGAAAAAAAATCCCAAAATTCATTTGGAAACACACACACAAAAACAAAACAAAACAAAAAAAAACTTGAATAGCCAAAACAATTCTAGGCATTATCACGATACCTGATTTTAAGATATATTGTTACAGAGTCATAGTAATAAAAGCAGCATGGTACTGACACAAAAACAGACACATAGGTCAATGGAACAGAATAGAGGACCCTGATACAAACCCAGACAGTTACAGCCCAAAAGACTAAAAATATTCACTGGAGTTAAAGACAGCCTCTTTAACAAATGGTGCTGGGAAAACTGGATATCTATATGTAGAAGGATGAAAATAGATCCGTATCTCTTTCCATGCACAGGAATCAAGTCCAAACAGATCAAAGACCTTAATATCAGACCTGAAACTCTGAAACTGCTGGAGGAAAAAGTAGGGGAAACACTCAACATATTGGCATAGGCAACGTTCTGAATATTACGCCAGTTGCTCAAGAAGTAAAACCAATAATCAACAATTGGGAACTCATGAAATTCAAAAGCTTTTGTACAGCAAAGGATACTCTGGATAGAGCAAAGAGGAGAAAACCTTTGCCAGCTATACATCTGACAGAGGATTTCTATCCAGGATTTACAAATAACTCAAAAAACTAAATAATAAAAAAAATCAAACAACCCAATCAAAAAAATGGGACACAGAACTGAATAGAGAGTTCTCAAAAGAAGAAGTGCAGATGGCCTAGAAACATCTAAAAACATGTTCTACCTCCTTTGCCATCTGGGAAATGCAAATTAAAAATACTGAGAGTCAAGAAAACAAATGACAATAAATGCTCTCGAGGATGCGGAAAAATAACCCTTCTACACTGTTGGTGGAAATGTAAACTGGTACAGCCATTATGGAAAGCAGTGTGGAGGTTCCTGAAACAACTAAAAATTTACCATATGACCAGCTATACCACTCCTTGGCATATATCATAAGGACTCTAAGTTAATACCTTAGAGATACTTGCTCACCCATGTTTATTGTGGATTTGTTTACAATAGCTAGGAAGGAAATGGAACCAGCCTAGATGTCCCTCAATTGATGAATGGATAACGAAGATGTGGTACATTTATATAATGGAGTTCTATTCAGTGGTAAAGAAAAATGAAATTATGAAATTTGCAGGGAAATGGATGGATCTGGAAAGGATTATACTAAGTGAGGTAACTCAGACCCAGAAAGCCAAATGCCACATGTTCTCTCTCATATGTGGATCCTAGCTACAAATGTTAGCATTGGAGTGAAAGTCAGTAGTAGAGGCCAGTAAGCTAGGCAGGGGCTATAAGGGAGGGAGGAGAGGGGAGACTTAAGAGACTTAAGGGGAGAGTACTGAATATATGTGAGTAGATGAACAGATTATTGGGGGTGCAATAGCCTAAAGTGGGGTCAGGGGAAGGGATTGAGTAAAGGAAGGGTGGGAGGAGGGTTAATAAAAATTAAAGATGCTATGAATAAGCCATATGGAAACCTACTTCTTTTAGATAATGGTGCAGTCAATAGCCTTTGATTTTTACTAGAAAAATTTCAATGCCAAGGACGGGGTACCTTCTATTGAGTTGCTGGCCAGGGAGATTTCTGAGGCCCCCAAAATATTACAAGCCATTGCCAAGGCTCTTGGTTGCCCATCAGAATGAGATGGTAAGACCCTACTTCTGAAGACCATACAGGCTTGGGCTGCAGGTCTTGAGAAATCAAGCTGGAGATGAGCTGGAAACCTCCTTCCTGTTAACCAGCTGACAGAAAGCTGGAAAAAGCAATGGCTGCATGCAGCCCTATGGCAGAGTCATCGATGGTAGTAAACAGCATTGGATTTTGCAAGTCTTAGGATTGGGCAGCCAGGCCAAATGTGCCAACTGGGGAAAAAGTGGCACATCTTTTATGGGGGAAACCAACCACTCTCTAATTGGACTGGATGCCCACTCCATGGAAAAGAATACATGCCCGGTACTGAAGACTTAGTCAAAAACATATAGTGGGAGAGGTCATGAGCCCTAAGGGAGTAATGCCTGATGTTGTCTGGTTAAATGTGTATATGATGCCCACCAAACTGCCTTATGAGTACTTTTTTTTTTTAATGCTACCCTCTTCAGCTTTACATGGATACTGGGGATTGAACTCTGCTCCTTCTTCTTTGCAGGCAAATGCCTTAACTGCTAAGCCATCTCTCTAGCCCACTATTTTTCTTACATGTGCATACCCACCTAATAATACTACTGTCACTTGTGGCTAGAGAAGCTTCTCTTTTCAGATGGTGGTGACCACTGGGATAACTCAAAAGACACCATAGTGCTGAGAAGTGGCCAGGCTGACCTGGAATTTACTCTGTAGTCCCTGGCTGACCTTGAACTCAGTAATCCTACCTCTGCCTCCCAGTGCTGAGATTAAAGGTATGTGACAACACAACCAACATAAAAAAATTATTTTTAGAAAGCCAGTATTTAGGCAGGTGGTGGTGCACGCCTTTAGTTCCAGCACTCAGGAGGCAGAGGTAGGAGGATCGACATGGGCTACAGCGAGCTCTTACCTGGAAAAACCAACCAAACAAACAGGAAAAAGTATTTATTCACAAATGGTACCAAAGTCCATAAAGTGGTAGGAAATCAGCTCCTCAGGAAACTGAGTTCACACTGGGAAGTGATGATGACTTTATATGTCACTTCTTAAGTCTTAAAGGGGTTGCCATGGGAAACAGCAGGTAGCTGTAGAAATCAGCCTGCAGAGCAAAAGGGGTGGGAAATCACTGCACACATGTGTCCCAGAGGAACACTTGTCAGAGGAAAAAGAAAGAAGAAAGACTGACAACTGGGCCACTGAGTAAAGGAAGCTCAATGCTCCTTATAGGGAAGAAAAGTTGTTTCTCTGGAGATTTTCTGAACAGTATTTCTAAGTGATAATGAGACTGCTGAGGAACGGCTCCCAAGCCAGGCTCTCCAGCACATCTTGGCTCTTTCCACATAATGTATGCTTTATTTTTTATTTTTTATTTATTTTGGTCTTTTTTTTTTTTCATTCTTTTTTGAGGTAGGATCTCACTGTAGCCCAGACTGACCTGGAATTCACTATGTAGTCTTAGGGTGGCCTCAAGCTGGGTACTGGAATTAAAGGTGTGTCCCACCACACCCAGCTATTTTGGTCTTTCTGAGGCTGAGTCTCACTGTAGCCCAGGCTGACCTGGAACTCACTCTGTAGCCTCTGGCTAGTCTTGAACCCTCGGTGATCCTTCTACCTCAGCCTCCCAAGTGCTGGGATTAAAGGCATGGGCCACCACACATGGATTATATTTCTTTTTAAAAAAGATTCTATTTATTTATTTGTAAGGAGAAAGAGAATGTGTGCTCCAAGGTGTGTCTCTTGCACTGCACACAAACTCGAGTACATGCACTACTTTGTGCATCAGGCTTTATATGGGTGCTGGAGAATTAAACCCAGACTGGCAGACTTTGCAAGCAAATGCCTTTAACTGCTGAGCCATCTCCCCAAGTGCACTTGTACTCTTGAGTGAGTTATTTACATGAGTCTTGAACACTCTCAATAAGTTGCATTTCTTATTATTAGCTCTTGGCAAAGATGAAACAAGAAAAATAAAATTTCCCTGCTGAGAAGGAAGCCAGAGACACAGTCAGAAGGAAGTCATTAGAGAACATGGCATGTTTCCTGGAAAAACTTGGGAAGCAACAGATGGAGCTTCCAGGGTCTGTTTAATCCACTTCCCTCCCCACCACTAATAAACCAAGTGCCTTTAATCACTGAGCCATCTCTCCACCCCCAAAATATATTTATTTATCTATAAGAGAAAGAGGGAAAGCTGGGCGTCGTGGTGCACACCTTTAGTCCCAGCACAGAGAGGCAAAGATAAGAGAATCACCGTGAGTTCGAGGCCACCCTGAGACTACATAGTGAATTCCAGGTCAGCCTAGGCTAGAATGAGAGCCCACCTTGAAAAAAAAAAAGGCAGGGATAGAGAATGGACATATCAAGACCTATTGCTGCTACAAACTAACTCCAAGTGCATGTGCCACTTTGGGCATTTGTTTTACATGAGTTCTAGGGAATCAAATCTGGGGTGTCAGGCTTTGCAAGCAAGTGCCTTTAGCCACTGAGCCATCTACCCAGTCCCCCATCACTAATGAAATGCACAAGATACAACTACCTCTCTAATCAGGGTTATAAATCTGATGTGGGAAACATCACTAGCTGAGGCCAAAGGGAGAAACAAGTGGTAGGATGTAATTGAGCCAAGGAAAAGCAGAATATTCTAGAAGGGCTGAATTGGAGAGTTGCCCACTGGACAGAAGTGGAAACCCTGGGAGGGACCAGTGTAGCAGAAGAATCTCTGCAGGAATGCAAAACACCTTTCCTGGGACATGACAGGGAAGGTCCCCACAGTCAGGCTGTAGGACCCAGAACCTAAGACCCCTGCTTCTTCTGTAAGACTAAGGACAGCAAAACTGCCTATGCAGGAGCAAGATGATAAAACACAGCATCACACAAGATAACCCCTCAGCAAGACAAAAAGAGCCTACCCAAATGGTATGAGCTCAAAGAAAAACAGACCGGCTGCAATGGGCTGGATGAGTGCCCCCAGTAGCCTGCATTCTGAAAGCTTGCTCCCAAGGTGGCATTGTTAGGATGGGTGGAGCTTTGTGTGTGTGTGTGTGTGTGTGTGTGTTGGAGAGGCTAGTGGAAAACGGGTCATAAGAGGACCCAAGACCTCTCCTCATTCCTCTTGTTTTCTGTGTGATGAGGTGAGGGGTTTTTGCTCCTCTACACACTCCTGCCATGATATGCTACTTCACAACAGGGTCAGCCAATCATAGGCTAGATCTCCAAATAAACGCTTTATCTTTGTAAGTTGAATATCATAGATACTGTTATAGTAGTAACAGAAAGCTAGCTAACATAATGACCAAGCTTCTTAGACCAAGATAGAGATATAGCTGGTTCCTGTGCTGTGACAAAAGGAAGAGGTCTCTCTAGCTGAACATCCAAATCAATCATAAAAATAAATAAATAAAAATAAAATGTATAGATCCCTACCTCATCCTGTATTCCAGGTGGAAGACAGCTATTAGTGTCAAAGGTGAACAACAACTGGTTATGGTGGCACACACCTTTAATCCCAGCACTCCAGAGGCCTAGGCAGGAGGATGACTGTGAGTTCCAGGCCATCCCAAAACTACCTAGTGAATGCCAGGTCAGCCTGACCTACATTGAAAAAACAAAACACACAAGCAGAAAGGTGAAAAATAAAGTGTTTAGAGGTGAACATCTTCAATGGTAGCAAGAAAAGACTTGTTGGGCTGTAGAGATTGCTCAGTAGTTAAAGGTGTTTGCTTGCAAAGCCTGACAGCCTAGGTTCAATTCCCCAGTACCCATATAAAGCTAGATGCACAAAGTGGTACATATGTCTGGAGTTCCTTTGCAGTGGCTAGAGGCCCTGGCATGCCCATTCACACTCTCTCTCTCTCTCTCTCTCTCTCTCTCTCTCTCTCTCTCTCTCTCTCTCTCTCATAAATAGAAAAATAAATAAAAATTTTAAATGGGACTGGAAAGATGATTCAGCAGTCAAGGCACTTGCCTGTGAAGCCTAAGGACCCAGGTTCAATTCCCCAATACCCATGTAAAGCCAGATACACAGTGGTGCATGCATCTGGAGTTCATTTACAGTGGCTAAAGGCTCTGGTGGGCCCATTCTATCTCTCTATCTGTCTCTCTTCTCTCTATCTCTATCTGCAAATAAATGAATAAAATATTAGAAGAAAAAAAACAAAAAATGTATTTAACTGGGGTTGTGGAAGGAAATAATGATCATGGTACATTGTTTATATTCATAGGCATTGTTAATAAAAATGTTGAAAAAATAAATATGAAAAATCAAACCATATACTTTCAAGAATAACGAAAATAAGCAACTAGTGCTTTTTGCTGGCAGAAGTGCAAGTTGGAAAACATTCTGGGAATATATGACAAAGCTAAGCCTGTGTGTTATACATGTCGTGTGTGTGTGTGTGTGTGTGTGTGTGTGTGTGTGTGTGTTTCTGGGGACTGAACCCATGGTCTCACACATACTAAGCATATACTGTACTACTGACCTATATTCTTAGTCCTATATACATGTCTCATACTCAACAATTCCAGGTTTAGGTATATTTAATGGAAGTTCAAAAAAATGTACTACAAACATGCAGAATCTGGAAACTACCCAAATTTCATGACCAGCAGGATAAACAAGCCACAGTATGGCTACACAAGGGAAATACCCCAAAATATACACCACAAAAATAAATAGCTTACAATTGCACACAGTGGGGGAGAATCTCACACAAATAAAGTAGCAAGAGAGGCAGTAATAGAGAAGCACACACTGTATGGTCCTCTCTTCCACAATGTAAATTCAGGCAGGAGTAATCTGTTTTCTCAAAAATGAGGACTGAGGTTACTGTAGGGGTGTGCAGTGATTGGCAAAGGGAATAACAGGGACTCTGAGAGGATGGTGGTATCCTAATAGTAATCTGAATGCTGCTTACATGATATGTTAGGTTTGTGGACATTCATTAAGCTACACAATTATACAATATGCAGCTTTTTAAAAAATCTTTTTTAAAATATTTTATTTATTCATTTTTCAAGCAGAGAGATACAGAGAGAGAGAGAAAGAGATATAAAGATAGAGAGAGAGAGCACCAGGGCCACCACCTTGTGGGTCTGGCTTATGTGGGTCCTAGGGAATTGAACCTGGGGTCTTAGGCACTGGAGGCAAGTGCCTTAACCACTGAGCCATCTCTCCAGCCCACAATATGCAGCGTTCTATATCTAGGTCATACTTCAACAACAACCAAAGAGAGAGACAGACAGACAGAGAGAGAGAAAGAGAGAAGGAAGGAAAGAGAAAGGAAGGAAGGAAGGAAGGAAGGAAAGAAAGGAAGAAGGAAGGAAGGAAGGAAGGAAGGAAGGAAGGAAAAAAAAGAAAGAGAAAAAAATGAAGGAAGGAAGGAAAGAAGGAAGGAAGGAAGGAAGAAAGAAAGAAAATGAAGCTGTATCAGTTACTCTCTTCTGGCTGGAACAAATACCCAACCAGATGCAGCTTAAGGAAAGAAAGAATTTATTTTTGGCTTACAATTTCCAAGCGAAGAAAGTCCACCATGGTGGGGAAAGCATGGCAGGAGCATTCAGTCCAATAATGAGGAAGCAGAGTGGTGAATGCTCCACTACTCAGCTAGCTCTCCCCTTTTCATACAACATAGAAACCCAGATCAAGAGACGGCACCACCCATAGTTAGAGTGGGTCTTCCCACTCTAACTAAATTAACAGCTAAATTAGAAACATCTGGAAACAATTTACTAAAAACAAAAACTCCCAGCAAACAGGAAAAGTGAGATAATCACAGAAATCCAGAAGAGAAAGATAAAAATGGCTAAAGCAACTGGAGAGAAGCAAAGTGGATATGGAAGACAGATAAAGACGTTCAACACGAGAATGGCAGAACAACTCAATCCCCATAATCGGTGACTATGTTAAGTTACGTGGCAAAGGGATCTAAGGTTGCACATGTAATTCAGGTCACTTATCAGATGGCCTTAAGATCAGAGACACTGTCCTGGACTGTGTAGGTGGGTACGTTGTCACAAGGACCTTTAAAGTAGGAGTTAGAAGTGTTTGTGTTACGACTCAGGGAACTATGG
>PVHP010014581.1:13652-38836 GCA_004024765.1 Zapus hudsonius
TTATCCAGAGGCATGGCCAGGAGAACCTGGCTGAATACTAGGCTATCCATGGTCCCCTGTCACAAGGACTGATCCAGACGACCCATGGAGGAGGTTATCCAGTGGAGGGGAGAGGGGAGGGCAGTGGGGAATTGGGGATAACAACTCATTGTTTGCCCACTAAATGTTGTAACTCATTATGGACAATAAATTAAAAAAAAAAAGAAAAAAATATATATAAAAAAATTAAAAAAAAGAAGTGTTTGTGTTAAAAGGGGTGTGAGACTCAACTGGCATCAGTGGTTCTGAAGACCAAAGAAGGTGCTGAGAGTCATGCCGAAGGGTTCTGGAAGTTGGAAAGGAAAGGCAAGAAAGACTCTCCCTTGGCGCTCTAGATAGGAACATAGCCCTGCTTATACCCTGCCTTTAGCTCAGCCAGACTGTGTTTGTTATAGTTACCTTTACATTGCTAGGACAAAACACCCAATCAAAAGCAGCTAATGGGAGGAAAGGTTTTATTTTGATTTACAGTCTCAAGGGGAAGCTCCATGATGCCAAAGGAAAGCATGGCATGAACAGAGAGAGGCTAAACATCACTTCTGCCACAGAATATGGAAAACAACAGCAAGAGAGTGATTCAGTCTCTGACAAGGGGGAGCTGGCCATAATACCCCAAAACCCGCCCCCAGTTAATATACCAGCAAGGCTCCTCTTCCCAACAGCTGGGCACCAAACCCCAAAATACATGAGCATATGGGGGACATCTAATTCAAACCACCACATTCTGTCTCTAATCTTCATAAATTCACAACCACTTCATGTAGGTCAGGCCTGGGATAAAAACAAGACAAAAAAAATTCAAGGGATGAAGAGATGTCTCAACAGGTAAGGCAGTTGCCTACAAAGCTTAACGACCCAGGTTCAATTCCCCCAGTACCCATACAGAGCCAGATGCACAAAGTGGAGCATGTATGTTAAGTTAATTTGCAGTGGCTAGAAGCTCTGGCCCACCTATATTCTCTCTCTTTCTCTCTCTCTCTTAATAAATAAATAAAATATTTTTTAAAAATTCATTTCATGGTATAAAGATGCATTCAATCCAACTTTAAAAGTCCTATAGCTCTTTTGTTAACTTTTTTAAAATATATATTTATTGTCCATAATGAGTTACATTATTTAGTGGGCAAACCATGCGTTGTTATCCCGAATTCCCGAATTCCCCCCCTCCCCATCCCTGATCAGTTGGATATCCTCCTCCGTGGGCTCTCTCTATTAGTCCTTGTGGCAAGGGATCCTGTATATCTTAGTACTCATCCCGGTCTTCCTGGCCCAAGTGTGTTGTTACTGATGGGTGTCATGTCTCCGGACAGTCTCCCCCACCACGGCTCTCACAATCTTTCCACCCCCTCTTCGTTTGTTAACTTTTTTATTGGAATAAAATTATATATATATTAACAAAACAATATGCTATCATGTTTTTAGAGAAAACCATTGAAACTAGGATGACATTCCATTTTATGCATTAGATATTCTTCCCCTCCCACTGCCCCACATAGTCCCATAGTTCTTGTCAATCCCAACACCATTCAAACAACCCATAGTCCAAAGTCTCTTTACTGTGAGCCTAGAAAACTAAAACACAAGTTACATCCACATAATGGTGTAAACATTCCCACTACAAAAGAGGGTATAAGAAAACAAGATTGGAGCCAGGCGTGGTGGTGCACGCCTTTAATCCCAGCACTCGGGAGGCAGTGGTAGGAGGACTGCCGTAAATTCAAGGCCAGCCTGAGACTACATACTGAATTCCAGGTCAGCCTGGACTAGAGCGAGACCCTACCTCAAAAAACCAAAAAAAAAAAAAAGAAAAGAAAAGAAAGAAAGAAAAAGAAAACAAGATTGAACTAATGCAAAATCTACAACAAACAGGACAACTATCAAATCCTGCAGCACAATGTCTGGCATGTAGGACCCGAGAGGAAGTCTTTGGGGTTCCAATTCCACCCCTCTAGCTGGGTTGTCCACAGCCTGGGGAAAACTCCACCCCAAGCTGGCAGCTTTCTTTGGCAGTCATTCTATAGTTTTGGCATCTGCAAAATCCTGGGGTCTCCACTGCAACCCGCAGTGCCATGCCGTGGCCCCCATGGCCTCTACTTAGGTACTGTGATCTGACCCCACATCGCCCAGGGACATGTCAAATAACTGCACTTCAAATCCCAACGATACTTTATTTCTTACATTTGTTATACTTCTATAACTAGTATCAAGTGGGGGGGAGGCTACCAAATTTATTAATCCTGGGCAGGGCATAAAGCCAATTTAAGAAGTAGGAAGGGGCTAGAGAGATGGCTTGTTGGTTAAAGGCTCTTGCTTGTAAAGCCTGCCAGTCTGGGTTTGATCCCTCAGTACCCATGTAAAGCCAGATGCATAAAGTGTTATATTCATCTGGAATTCGTTTGCAGTGGCAAGAGGCCCTGGTTCACCCATACTCTCTCTCCCCTAAATAAATAAAAATATATTTTGAAAAAGAAACAGAAGCTTTAAAGCATTCTTCCATCAGGCCCACTCACTTTATTTTTTTTTAAATATTTTATTTATTCATTTTCAAGCAGAGAGAGAGAGAGAGAACACCAGGGCCACCACCTTGTGGGTCTGGCTTATGTGGGACCTGGGGAATTGAACCCAGGGCCTTAGGCACTTGAGGCAAGTGCCTTAACCTCTGAGCCATCTCTCCAGCCCAGGCCCACTCACTTTAAAAGAGTCAGTATTCTTCTACAAAGCAGAACAGCTGGCCAAACCTCAATGGGAGTAATTTCTCAAACAATTCCAGTTGGACCAAGCTTCTGTCTGCTGCCCAACACTTTCATTATTGTATGGGCCATATCTTTGTGCTCTGTGTACTGTCGTTCCTTTTATTTCACACTTTTTTTGCTTGTTTTTTCAAGGTAGGGTCTCACTCTGGCCCAGGCTGACCTAGAATTCACTATGTAGTTTTAGGCCTTGAACTCATGACGATCCTTACCTCTGCTTCCCGAGTGCTGGGATTAAAAGCATGTGCCACCACACCCAGCTTGCCATTCCTTTTAAATTTAGCTTTGCTTAAGTTCTCAGGACATGAGAAGAGCACACTGCCTTTAGTCCAGTGCAGACAAAGCTCTTTTTCCCTTCATAAGCCAAGCCTCACAGTCCACAGTTCTTTCTGCATTTATGTCTTTCAATTCTCACCAGATTCCAACAAGCTCTAATTATGGCACTGTGAGGCATTTCATAGTCCAAAGTTTTAAAACTTTGCATACTCCCCTGGGAAGTCGGTTCCAAAGACCAAAAGCCACACACAGTTTCTAGCAACAATTACCCCACTCTTGGTACCAATTTTCTGCTATAGTTACCTTCCTGTTGCTGAGACAAAACACCTGACCAAAAGCAGCTGATGGGAGGAATGGTTTTATTTTGACTTATAGTCTTGAGGGGAAGCTTCATGATGGCAGGGGAAAGCATGACATGAGCAGAAGCTGAATATCACCTTGCCACAGGTGTAAAACAGCACAAAAAAGTGAGCTGAGTTCTGGCAAGAGGGAACTGCCTATAATACCACTAAGCCCACCCCAAATAATACACTTACTCCAGCAAGGATCTCCCTCCCAAACTGTCACCCATAAGTCAAAATATATGGGTTTATGGGGAGAGGGGGGTCTGATTCAAACCACCAAAGTGCTGGACTACCAGCTCAACTAAGAGAAAATAAATTTCTGTTGCTTCAAGCCACTAAGTTTTGTGTTGATTTGCTATAGCAGGAAACAGGACACATACCATTTATGTCCCTGAGGTAGAGACAACAAAAGTAGAAGATCTTTTAAGGACATAAATTTCTCTGAAATTAAGAAAAATATGGGCTGGAGAGATAGCTGATTGGTTAAGGCGTTTGCCTACAAAGTCTGACAACCTAGGTTCAACTCCCCAGTATCCACATAAAGCTAGACGCACAAAGTGGCATATGCACCTGGAGTTAGTTTCAAGAGACTAGAGGCCCTGGCATGCTCATTTTCTCTGTATCTCTTCTATCTCTCTTTCTTGCAAATAAACAAAGAAAAAAATACTTTCCTAGGAACTCAGAATATACGTGTCAGAAGTTTAACACAAAGCATTGAGACATGGTCTAAATAAGCAAGGAACTATAAGGCAAAGAAAAAAAACATCCTTCAGAAATTCATGAAGCAAAGGCAACTCAGTTATATAGGAAAAGAAATCAGTTGAGTTGATGTTTCACCATAGCAACATGCAATGACAAAAGGCAGTGGAACAAGTTACTGGGTGATGAGGGAAGAGCATTATAGCCTAAGAACACTGTACCCAGTCAAGGCATCTTTCAATGACAATGGGCAGATGTTCTCAGATGCAAGTTACTCAGGAGACCTCTGAGTCCTTCTTGAAAAATGGGTAATGAAAACTAGAGAGCTAAGAAGCACAGCATAATAAAGAACTCGGGAGAAGCCATGGTAAAAGGAATTGATGAGCAATATCAAGCACTCTGGCATTATAGCTACAATGCAGAGCAAGTGTTACAAATTTCGGCTGTATAAGAATTGCAGTGTGGGCTACAAAATCAGGACTTGTAAGGGAGTATGAAGCTGCAATACCTCACGTCTCAGTGCCAAAACACTGAAACACTGTCACTCTTTTCACAAAATAATGACCCAGCTCTTTCTTTCTCTCTTTTTCTCTCTTCACAGTAAATTTTTCATAATATAATGACCCAGCTTCTCTCTTTCTTTTGAGAAAGAGTCTCACACTGTAGCCTAGGTTGGCCTCAAATGTATGGCAATCCTATCTCAGCCTTCCACCCAATCTGTTCTTCACACTCTTATTATATATATATTTTTTGGTTTTTCGAGGTAGGGTCTTGCTCTGGCCCAGGCTGACTTGGAATTCACTATGTAGTCTCAGGGTGGCCTCAAAGTCATGGTGATCCTCCTACCTCTGCCTCCTGAGTGCTGGGATTAAAGGCGTGTGCCACCACACCTGGCTTCTTTCATTTTATATATATATATATGTATGTATGTATATGTATCTATATATTTTTTTGTCTTCACACTCTTCTTTTTTTATAGAAATTCTTTTTAAAAAATATTTTATTTATTCATTTTCAAGCAGAGAGAGAGAGAGAGAGAGAGAGTATACACCAGGGCCACCACCTTGTGGGTCTGTCTTATGTGGGACCTGGGGAATTGAACCTGGGGCCTTAGGCACTGGAGGCAAGCGCCTTAACCATTGAGCCATCTCTCCAGCCCTTCACACTCTTTTCTTAGCCCTGGAAGAAATATGTGGTAAACCGGATGCCCTCAAACACACATCCAGGCCATCAGTTCTTTTCTATAATGCCTTAAGCCATTTTGACAGGATTTTGTGGGAACCATCTTTTAAATCCTCTTCCAGGTTAGGGAAGAGTTCAGAAACACGAGGATGTCTTAGGTGTCCTCAGTTCTGCCTACAATACAAAGCAAAGCAACAGAATCACTCTGAGCCAATGGTCAAGCCAACCAGGAGGAAGTCTGTCCCTCCTCACTGTCCATATCATACATCTACTATGGGACTAAACACACTGTGCCCTTGCTGTTCTGTATTGTCCAGTGTCTTGCTCATTTGTCTCTGCTGAAACAGGTACTGAGAACACAGATGTGGGCACAGTCCTGCTCTCAGGACAGCGCTGTCCAGCAGAACTTTGCCATGAGGGAAACCTCCACCTCTTTGTTGTCCAGGATGAGAATCACTAGTCATGTCACAGGTCGGGAACTGCACAGTTCAAGAGAGTTGCCAGCCGACATGGCCTGAGAGTTGGAGAAGCAGGAAGCAGCCGCAGGCCTCAGTACAATTCTGTACTGAGAAGGTGGATTGAGGCCTCCACAATGACCCCAGAAGATGGTCAAGTATTCTGAGAAAGGGGCCCACATGACTACTCTTGTTGCTTCTACAACAGGTTTCTTGGTTGTCACCGCTCCTCTTTCCTTCCTCTTGGGCACAGGGTCTCAAACCTCGAGCTTCTATGACACCTGCTCACTGTTCTTGAGCTTGTGGGTATCTGGAGCCCGGTCTCCTGAGCCCCTGGTCGGGTGTCCTACTCCACCCTCTCCAACCTGCACAGAGTCGCTTAGGCGTCTTCCCCCGAAAGCAGGGCACTGGGTCCTTAAGCCTTGGGACTGGTCCTGCTGCTCTAACTGCCCTTGTCCCACGCAGGGAAGGAAGGGACCACTCCGGCCACCCCCCACTATGTCCTCGAGTGTCCTGTTCTCTGGACCCACGTCCTCCCCAAGCCCGTCCGTCGCGTGCGTGCGGGGCCTCCCCACGCCGTCCCCTCGGACACCCCCTGCGTGGGAGGAGAGGCCGCCGGCGCCTGGGTCCCAGCGGCGCTCCTCCCGCACTCACAGCCTCCGCAGCCGCGGCCCGCGCTCACCCGCCGGGTGGCCGTAGGGGGATTCGGCCGCGCCGTCCTGCAGGCTGGCCAGGATCTCGCCTTTGCCCACGTCGCTGTCGCCCACCAGCAAGAACTTGAGCAGGAAGTCGTAGGCCCGCACCGGGCTGCCCAGGGCGCTCATCATGCTGGCTGGACACCCCTGCCCATGCCGGCCCGGGGCTGCGCGCAGGCGGCCGCCGGCCCTCTAGCAGCACCTCGGGTCCTCCAAGGGCCGCCGCCGCCGCGTCCCGCCCGCCCCGCCTCGCCATTGGTGAGTCTCAGTTGCTGGGGCAGAGGCGCGCGCCTATTGGCCAGAAGGCACATCTATCTAGAGCTCTTCGACGCCTCCGTGCCGTCGCCCACCGTCTCTCTTCAGCCAATGGAGGCCAGGAGGCGGGGATGGGCGGGGCCAGAAGAGACAAGAGGCGGGAGCTCTGTTCCTGCAGCCAATGGAAAGGCGAGGTAGGAAGGGGGCGGAGCCGGTGTTTACACTCCCGCGTGCACCGGTGCCCGCCGCTCGCCCGCTCCAGGTTGCGGGGTGCGGGAGGGTCTCACGCCTCCCACGGGAAGCCTGGCGCGTCCTGAAGGACGGCGGGGTCTGCCCAGGGGCTCCAAGGCCGCCCTGTCCGAACTTGTGCGCCTGGGCACGTGTGCCTGTGTCCAGATGTGCACGTGCGCCTCTGCAGCTGTCCACATCTCCTGAGGTATCTGCTCACGCGTGTCTGTGGGTGGGCTTTTGTGTGCATCCGACCGTGGTTGCTAGGGGAGAGGCCCATCAGCCTCGACCATCTCTTGCGCTCTGCACTGGGCGTCTCACCAGGTGGGTGCTGGTTACTTAGAGCGATCCTAGTTTAGCAATGCTCTCTGCTCGACCTTCAAAGAGCGCCTCTCGCACTCCGCGCCCTCGTCCCTGGTGGGGGAGCACACTGTGCCTGTGTAAGGAGTGCTGTAGATCCTCATCCTTTAAAAAAATATTTTTATTTATTTATTTGCAAGCAGAGAGGGATAGAGAGAGACAGAGAGAATGAGGGCTCCAGAGACTCCAAATGCATGCACCACTTTGTGCATCTGGCTTTACATGGTGCTGGGGAACGAACTCAGGTCATTAGGCTTTAGAGGCAAGCGCCTTAACCGCTGAGCCAACTCTCCAGCCCCTCATCCTTTTTTTGTTTTTATTTTTTAGTAGGGAGGAGGCGGGTAGAAGAGGGAGTGAGAAGAAATTACAAAAGGCTGTGGACACAGAAAAACGTCTGTGCTGAGCCACTCTAGCCTCAGAACAAGGCTATTTTGCCCTCAACAGACTGGACTCTTAGCAAAGTCTGTGGTGCCTCAGAGAAGGGCCATTGTCTTGTCAGATGGAGTTGATCATAACTAGCCCTATCTGCAAAATCTGTATGCCAGCTTAGGAAGGGTGGTCTAACTCTTGACAAGACCATCATTTCAAAGGCAGGCTGTTGCTAACCATAGTAACATCCAACTACCATGACATTGAAAGCCTGCCTGACTGCTTTGATAGGAAGCCCCCTGAGCCCCAGAAAAACAGCCCCTTAGAATGCCTCTCTCCCACTGCAGCTGTACCATAGTATCTGATAACTCTACTTTTGCTGTCTCGGTGAATTCATTCATCAGTCTGTCAGTGCTAATGGCATTACAAGACAACAGTCTTAAAGTCAAGATTTTGGCCAGGCTGGGTGCCTTTAATCCCAGCACTCGGGAGGCAGAAGTAGGAGGATCTCCATGAGTTTGAGGCCACCCTGAGACTACATAGTGAATTCCAGGTCAGCCTGGACTAGAGTGAGACCCTACCTTGAACCCCCCCCCCAAAAAAAAAAGAAAAGATTTTAGCCAGGTTTTGTGGTATGCCTGTAATCCTGTGATGACTCATCTTGGGCTAACCTATGAAACACACATCTTGGAATGTCTTTGAGAGGATTGATGGAAGAAGACCAGCTCACTGGTTGGCCTCTTCCAAAAGGGTGACCCAGACATACAGAAGTCCAAGGACATAGTAGTGTCATCTGTCTGCCTTCATTTCTTCCTGATGTGTATATTGCTACTACTCCTGCTGTCATTGCAATCCTTCAGACATTAAAATCCAGTTTCTTTGGCCTTCCAACATTGGTTGAATACCAGCTGCTCTTCAGGAATCCTCCAGGCCTTTAACACCAGATTGAGACTACTGAGGAATCCAGCTACATGGGCTGAACAACTACTGGGTTCTCAGCTTTTCCAGTGTCAGACAGTGGGGCTAGGGAGATGGCTCAGTAGTTAAAGGTGCTTGCTTGAAAAGCCTGCTGGCCCCAGCCACTCGTGTAAAGGCATTCATATTTTGCAGCAACAAGAGACCCTGGTGTGCACTCAGAGAGCGTGCGTGCACACACACATTAATTACTTAATTAAAATAAAGGTGCTTCCAATGACAGTCATTGTTGGACTACTCAGCCATTGTTGGGACTGCCCAAGATTTTGTAAACCAATCTAATAAATAATTCCTTTTATAATACATAAACACCCATATATATGTGTGTGTGTGTTCTATTGGTTCTGTTCCTCAGGAGAATCCTAATACAAACCCCAATATTTGGGAGGCTGAAGCAGAGGGATGTAATGTTTGAAGCCAACTTGGGTGAGTTTGAAGCCAGGTCCGCCAGAACTATACAGCAAAACCCTGTATCAACAAACCCAAACCAAATAACTCTCCCCCACCACACACATACAAAATTTACCTCTGTTCTTTGCACTTATTTGGATTTAAAATATTTGCAAGTTTGTTTTGCAAAACCTATTGGTTATTAATTGATCAGTTTATTGAGGTGCCAGTGAAGTCACTATATAAAGAAAGAAGAGGGGGCTGGACATATGGCTCAGCAGTTAAGGCGCTTGCCTGCAAAGCAGAGGGGCCCATGTAAAGCCAGATGCACAAGGTGGCACATGCATCTAGAGTTCGTTTGCTGTGTCTAGAGGCCCTGGCATCCCATTCTTCCTGCCTCTTTTTCTCTCTCTCCCTCTCTCTCAAATAAATAAAATATTTTTTAAAAGAAGAGGACCAATATGCAATATGTTCATGCAATGAAGTTCTCAATTAAAAAAAAAAAGCCAGGCATGGTGGTACATGCCTTTAACCACAGCACTTGGGAGGCAGAGGTAGGAGGATCAACATGAGTTTGAGGTTACTTTGAAACTATATAGTGAATACCAGGTAAGCCAGGGCTAGAGTGAGACCCTACCTTAAAAAAATGAAAAAAAAATTAAATTAAAAGAAAGAAAGAAAGAGGGGCTGGGAATATGGCTCAATTGGTAGGGTGCTTGATTAGCATGTATGAAGCCCTGGATTTGATCCCTAGTACCACATAAAACATATGTAGTGGCATATGATTGTTATCCCAGCAGTTGGGAAGTAGAGGCAGGATTATCAGAAGTTCAAGGTCATTCTTGGCTACATAGCAAGTTCAAGGCCAGCCTGAGCTATGAGACCCTGTCTCAGGCAAAAACAATGAATAGGTACATGAAAGAATATGGAGAGATACAGTTTTGTCCCTACTTCCACATAACTCCCAAACTGAAGATGCTCAATATATTATTTCTTACCATCTCTGACCCTCAGCCCCAACATCCCTGTCACCTGCGGGTCCTTGCCACCTACTTAAAGCAGTGCACTTCCTTCTCCACTAAAGTGCTGAGTTGTGACATCCCCACTCATAAGTCACTTTGATCCCTGAAAAGCTGAGCTCCTTGGCCTGTCCCAGGGCTCCCCCTCACTCTGTACTTCCCAGGTGCTGTTCTAGGATTCCAGACAACATGTTTCTGGAGCTCACTGTGCCGGTTTAGCACCCACTCTCTCACCAACCAAGCTCTCTGATTCACAGACACTTGGCACTTCCCACCAGATCGATGACCATTTCAGGAAGCTGAATGTAATGCCTCCCCTAGGAAGACTTTCAGAACTACATCAGGCTATTTAGAGTGTCACCTCCAGGGCCTTGAAAAACTGAAAAATAAAAAAATAAAATCTTCATGTGGGGCTGGAGAGATGCCTCAGTGGTTAAAGGCGCCGCTTGCAAATCCTAAGAGCCTGGTTCAGTTCCCCAGTATCCACGTAAAGCCAGATGCACAAAGTGGTGCAGGCATCTGGAGTTTATTTGCAGTGGCAAGAGGCCCTTTTGTGCCTATTTCTCTCTCTCTCTCTCTCTCTCTCTCTCTCAAATAAATAAAATAAATAAATAAATTGCAAATAAAAAAATTCTCCATGTGAAGGACAGGGGAGACGGCTCAATGGATAAAGCGTTTACTGCAGAGGTGTGAAGACCTGAGTTGATTTGGGATCCCTTAGAACCCATGTAAAAGCCAGAGCTGAAGAGGAAATCATAATCCCAGCATGCTGCTGTCCAGATGAGAGGTGGAGATAGGAGAATGTCTGGAAACTCACAAACAGCCAGCCTAGCCAACAGAGTGGTGAACAATGATACTCTGCCTCAAACCCTGTGGAAGGAGAGGCTTGACACCCCAGATGTCTGACTGCCACACGTGTGCCGTGGCTCACATGCACCCACACTCACACAAATACACGCACACACACACACACACACACACACACACACCTTTATGTAATGCAAAAAGGGACATTTCTTGAAGGATACATTTTAAGTTTGTCAGAGTTTGAGACACAACAAGCTATTCAGCTGGACATGGTAGTGCATTATCTTTAACCCAGCACTCAGGAGGCTGAGGGAGGAAAATCACCATGAGTTCACAGCCAACCTGCGCTAAAAAGTGAGTTCCAGGTCAGCATGGACACAGTGAGACCCTAAACATGAAAAACAAACAAAAAGCTAACCAGACCTTAAACTTTAGAAGTACTGCATAGAACATACTAGTTTTGTAGTTATATTGCTTTTTAAAAGGTAACACTTGCAAAACCAGTTTAAAAAGCACCTCTGTGTGTGTGTGTGTGTGTGTGTGTGTGATCCTGAGGACAGAACCCAGGGCTTTGAACATGCTATACAAGTGCTCTATTAGTAAGCTAAACCCGAACCCCAAAAGTAATTTTTTTTTTATTTTTCAAGATAGGGTCTCGCTCCAGTCCAGGCTAACCTGGAATTCACTATGTAGTCTTAGGATGGCCTTGAACTTATGGTGATTCTCCTACCTCTGTCTTCCAAGTGCTAACCCAGCCCCAAAAGCAATTTTTTAAAATCTTTCCTTTTGATGCAAAAGTCCGCTTTCTCTTCAGACACGCATTTTCCTTTCCACAGCATCAAGATGCAGCAAGAACCAGCTGGTTTTCACTTTATCTGAACTGGTTACTGTTCTCTAATCCTGTTGGAGAATGAACTGGTAGGGTAGAGCTCAAAGGGACACAGGTAGTTGTGTGGGGTCAGGAACGCTGAGCCATGTTTCCTCAAGGTTCCAACACGTCTGCTTGTCATTAATATTTTATTCTTTTAAAAAATATTTTATTTATTCATTTTCAAGCAGAGAGAGACAGAGAGACAGACAGACAGAGAGAGCACCAGGGTCACCACCTTGTAGGTCTGGCTTATGTGGGTCCAGGGGAATTTAACCCAGGGCCTTAGGCACTGGAGGCAAGTGCCTTAACTGCTGAGCCATCTCTCCAGCCCTATTTTATTTATTTGTATGTGTATACGGGCACATGTGTGCCACAATGCTTATGGAGGTCAGAGGGTAGCCTCAAGGTGTCCATCCTCTCCAGCCATATTCTTTTTGAAACAGGGCCTCTCGTTTTTTTTACTACTGTGGGAGTCAGACTAACTAGCCTGTAAACATCTGACTCCATTTCCTATTGGTGTAGGTGAGTTGGGTTACAGTTTCATGTGTTGTTTTGCATGGAAAGGTTCAAACTTGATCAGCAAACTTGCAAGTGCCTTAACTGCTAAGCCATTCCCCAGTCCCCCATACTTGTTATTCACTGGGAGACATCTGTAGCTGTTTATATTTGAAAGGCTAGACACACCTGTGAACACCTAGGCTTCAGTCCCTCTGGGAACCCTGGGGGAAGATGGAAGACATACTGGATTTCCCTGGCTGAAGGCCAGGAAGGGTCGCTTGAGGGTTGTCCACCTCATCCTGGGCCCCTGACACTTCTCCCTAGGTCCAGGCTTGTCAGTCTCTATGCTGGGGCAACAATGGTATCTACTGCATTTATTTTTGTTTATTTGCATAAACAGTGGTTAACTCTGTGTGAGAGTTTTGCCGTATTTTCTGGAAAGAGTAGACAGGTTTTTGTTGTTTTCCTCTGGACTAAACAGACTCTATCAGAACATGGAGTGCCAGGTCCCAGATGAGATCCAACAGGTTAGGATGCAGGGCCCACAGAGGCAGGCATTCCATAAAGGTATGTGGTTCCCATAAGAGATGAGTAGTGTGACAAGACCTGCATAATAGGAGGGAAAAATGATAGCATCAAAATAGAACAGAGACTAGTTGGAAAGAAAAAGAGATTCAGTGGAAGAGAGATTGGGTGGATGAAAAGGGAGGCTGGTGAGGGGGGATTATGATCATAGTATATTTTCAATTTATGGAAGTTGTCAATAGTTTTTTAATTAATATTTTATTTATTTATTTGAGAGAGTTAGAGAGAGAGAGAAAGAGGAAGACAGAGAGAGAGAGAGAGAGAATGGGTATGCCAGGGCCTCCAGACACTGAAAACAAGCTCCAGACAGATGCACAACCTTGTGCATCTGACTTTACATGGGTACTGGGGAATCTAACTGAGGTCTTTCTGCTTTGCAGGCAGGTACCTTAACCACTAAGCTATCTCTCCAGTGAGTCAATCGTTTTTAAAAAAGAGATGAGCGATGTGAGTGCTCCTGATAAAGGAGAGTTTCTGGCTCATAGAGGCCAAAAGGAGTCACATCCTCTACAGTTTGTTTCCATGGTGACTGGAAGAATTTTCCATAGTTACTTCCTGCATTTCAGGCCTTTCTTCTGACACACTTCCAGAACCGAGCTTCCAGGGCAACCCTGTCCACTTTCCACACACCCATGGGAGCCCATGGTGGGTGTCCCCAAAGCCAGTCCAAGTCAGGGGTCAAATCCTGATACCCACAAACTACTAAAAACCCCAAACCATTTCCTACAAACTTAGCTCCCTCCCAAGACCAGATATCCTGAATGCCCCACAAGTACTCCCTCAGCAGGAGGAGAAGGTGACTCAACAGAAACCAGAGTGGAAAGTTGCAATGCTTCTAGCCAACTTTGGTCAATATACTTTTCATACTTCAGAATAATGACTTTGAGAAGCCACTGCCAGGACCACTCCAAGTATGAAAGGACATTTGGTGCTATCTTCAAACAACACAGGCTGGATGGTCTATTCAGAGCAAGCTTTTTTTTTTTTTCTCACAGTTATAGAAGCGTGAAGTCCAAAATAAAGGTTAAGTGTAGTTTCTGTTGAGGGCTGTTCTCCCGGTTTTCAGATAGTGCCTTCCTGGTCTGTTTTCACATGGTCTGTCTCTCTCCTCCTCCCTCCTCCTTTTTTCTGGTTTGGTTTCTGTTTGTATGTTTGTTTTTTGAGATAGGCACTCATTTTATTGCCCAGACTGGCCTGGCACTCAGAGTCATCCTGCCTCAGCCTCCCAGGTGCTGGGATTACAAGCATGTGCTTCTCTTCCCTTTCTATAAGGTCATGATCCTGTAAGATGTAGTAGTCTGCATCATCATGATCAAATTTAATTCTAATTTCTTCCGAAAGCCTCCATCTCCAAGTACTATCACATTGGGGTTACAGCTTCAGTATAATTTTGATGTTACATATTTAGTCCATAGCTAAACTGATGGAGGTAGGGGACCATAAACTCCACGGAGAACAGGAAAAGTTATGGAGTGTGGGGCTCAGCCCACGAGAGAGCCTGGGCTGAGAAGTGTGTCATGATGTCCCTTTAGCCAGGCTTACCCAGGAGCACTTGGTTGGTCTTTGGGACTAGAGAAGGGTGTCTGCATCCCAGCTTTATTTTATTTTATTTTATATTTATTCATTTCAAGGAGAGAGAGAGAGAGAGAGAGAGAGAGAGAGAGAGAGAGAGAGAGAGAGAGAGAGAGAGCGCACCAGGGCCACCACCTTGTGGGTCTGGCTTATGTGGGTCCTAGGGAATTGAACCCGGGGCTTTAGGCACTGGAGGCAAGTGCGTTACCCGCTGAGCCATCTCTCCAGCCCAGCATCCCAGCTTTATCAACAACAGGAACAGATGATTTCTAGAAGGGGGATTATGCTACATATTATGGGATGTTGGGCAGTATTCCTGGCCTCCATTCATTATAGGTTACTAGCTCACCTCTCCCCAGTTGTAACCACCAAAATGTCTCTAGAATTGTAAGTGATATTGAGGTGCAAGACCCCTAATTGAGGTACTCTAATGGAAAGAGCAGAGAAAGAAAGAGGACAGAAGGGGAAAGAGAGAGAGAGATTTTTGTTTTTTTGAGGTAAGGTCTCATTCTAGCCCAGGCTAACCTGGATCTCACTCTGTAGTTTTAGGCTAGCCTTGAACTCATAGGGATCCTCCTACTTCTGCCTCCTGAGTGCTGGGATTAAAGGCTTGTGCCACCATGCCTGGCTTTAAGGTGACTATTATTGTTTAAATCCTACATTGTAGATGCTTGGGTGGCCTCCGCCTTTTTGGCTGTTGTGCATAGAACTGCTATGAATTTTGTAAGTTTCTGTGTGTCTGTGTTTGTTTGTCTGGGATATACATGCAGAGGTGGAATTTGGGATCATACAATCCTGTTCAGTTGTTTGAGGACCTTCCAGACATGGGTTCTGTCTCTAAAGACAAGCCCCTCCATGGTTTGCACAACAGTTGGTGTTTTGTGGCATCATTTTTCTTCCTCTGGCCAAGAATATAATTTCAGGTTATGAGATCTACTACTGTGAGAAGTGGAGGGGAGAGTCCAGGACATATGTTAGGAACCACTTTACATTATACCAAGTTTTGTCCCTACCCAGTATAGAAAGCTCCCCTTTCTTAATTTTCTCTGGTGGCCAACTAAAAATAGACTGCGAACAGGGACTGACGATCATGCTCTCAAAGCTAGGAGCTGACACTGTTCCCTTTTCTCTCCCCTTCTGTCAAGAAGTAAATAGAAACTAACAGCTGGGCACAGACTGGGGGTATTTGCTGATGACTCACCACAATCCACTGCCGTGCTCCAGTTGTTCCTCTGCTATAGGAAGAAATCCTATTTTTAACAAAAGTAACCTGTTGATGAAGTACCTATGCGCCAGATTTGAATGTTGGCTTCCTATCACAGCTTGGACCCCTGTGTCCTGCCCCTAACACCATGCCTAGTCATGCTCCACTCCCACTCCACCCCCTGCCTTGCCAGCCATCTGCTACCTCACCCACATCCCTGTCTCTATCCTCTCTTCATGTTTTCCCTAGCCTGCCTCCATCCATACCCTAAAGCCAGACTGAGTTCCCTCCAACCAGCCCCACTTTGCCTAGTGTTCCCTAAAGCTCTACCCTGTTCTCTGTCCAGAGTTCCTGAAAGCCCCACCCATGCCCCATCAGCTCTGCTACAGCTTACCCCACTCTGTAGCAACTGGACTGGGTCTGTCCCTCTGTGGCTTATATAAATGCCACTCTCCATGTGCTGCTGACTCTATGGGCCAGTAGCGAACTGGCTAGAGCCCCAGTGGGAGCATATTTCCAGGGTACTGTGACTTCCACAGCCACCAAGATGTCCCCATGGCCCGAGGAATAGAGAAGGTAGACATGACTGATAGTCAAGGGCCACAGCACTGGCCCAATGAGGAGCTGGTCAAGACCAGGGACCAGTTCCAGTAACAAGCACACAAGAATATGGCCTGAGTCTGGCCATCAGTGCCCCCGCCCAGATGAGCCTGTCAGGGGTGGCACACAGCATCCCTATGGCAGTGTCCTGGAAGGAGAACAGATTGGCTCATGGAGAATGACTGTGGACTATGGAGTGTTGGGTAGAGTGACATCTCTCAAAGGGTTAATCTTCACTGGCAACTTGATTGGATTTATAATCACCAAGGAAACACATCTCTGGGTGAGTCTTTGAGGGTGTTTCCAGGAAGGTTTAACTGAGGAGGGAAGATACACCGTGAATGTGGATGGCACCATTCCATGAGTTGGGAGCCCAGACTGAATAAAAAGGAAAAATTGAGCTGAGCATTAGCATCCGTCTTTCTGTGCTTCCTGACCGAGGATGCAATGTGAGCACCTGGCTTTGCCTGGGGAATCGAAATCACTCACTGAGTCATCTCTCCAGTCCAGCCCTTCCTCTCTTAAGTTGCTTCTTTCTTCTTTTTATTTTTTGGGTTTAAAAAAATATTTTATTTATTCATTTTCAAGCAGAGAGAGAGAGAGAGAGAGAGAGAGAGAGAGAGAGAGAGAGAGAGAGAGAGAACCAGAGCCACCACCTTGTGGGTCTGGCTTATGTGGGTCCTTGGGAATTGAACCCAGGGCCTTAGGCACTAGAGGCAAGTGCCTCAACCGCTGAGCCATCTCTCCAGCCCTATTTTTTGGTTTTTCAAGGTAGGGTTTCACTCTAGCCCACGCCAACTTGGAATTCACTATGTAGTCTCAGGTCGGCCTAGAACTCATGGTGATCCTCCTACCTCTATCTCCCAAGTGCTGAAATTAAAGGCATGTGCCACCACGTCCAGCTAATCTTGGTTTTTTGAGGTAGGGTCTCTAGCATAGGGTGGCATGGAGTTCACTCTGTAGTGCCAGGCTGGCCTCAAACTCATGCACAGTCCTCCTACCTCAGCCTCCTGAATGCTGGGACTATAGTCGTACACTACCATGCCTGGCAAAAAAACGTTTTCATTATATATACTGACCCTTGATTGTTTTACAGATCTGGAAAAGCATCTAGAAGGGCAGAAAAAAATAACAGTTGAAGAATTTAAATGAAAGTACGCTGTATGGATGGAAAAAAAAAAACCACTCCTGGCAGCCATAAGATTGTTGGGTGGAAAAAAAAAAAAGAACCAAGCTGGGCATAGTGGCACATGCCTTTAATCCCAGTACTCAGGAGGCAGAGGTATGACGATTGCTGTGATTTCAAAGCCAGCCAGAGACTACATAGTGCATTCCAGGTCAGCCGGGGCTAGAGCGAGACCCTACCTCAAACAAACAAACAAACAAAAAACAAGCCAGAGGCAGAATGCTTCCTTATGAGTTGTTGGCCAAAGACACTCCATAAACCATACAGGCTATTGGTAATGTTGTTGGTTGCATGCCAGAATTAAATGGCAAGACCCAATTGCTGAAGACACTGTACATTTTGGTTGCAGAACGTAGACAAACCATACTTTACCAAGCTGGAAGTGCCCTCCCTGCTGGCTGGTTTTCATAGTACTGGAGGACAGTATGTAAATACTGAATTGTTGCTGACAGTCCTGTTCAGTTTTGGACCCTTCGAACTCCACTACCAATATGTCAGATAAGATGTGTTTGCTGGTGCAATAGTGGTATAACTGTTATGGATTCAGACAACTTCTTTTGTCCAGTTGGATTTAAGATCAATTCCACAGACAGGAACTCTTTTGGTATTTTAAGCCAGGACAAAAACCTGTGGTCAGGGAGGGCATAGGAAGCTTCGACTATTGTTTTGTGAAATGGATATGATGTGACTGTCCTTCTAAGCTTTTGTGTTTGTATCCATACTTAGATTACTATTGGTGCTGGTCTGGGTCACTAAAGTGACTTTTTTTTTCAAGTTGGAAGTGATTATTGCAGAGACGTATAATCAGTCAAATTGTTGAGAATAAGTGACTGTTGTTAGACATTGTGGCCTAATAATACTCAGATGTAAATAGCTGTGGTGATTTGAATCAGATGTTCCCCATAAATTCATGTCTTTTGAATGCTTGGTCCTCAGCTGATAGCAATTTGTAAGGTGGAGCCTTGCTAGATGTGTGTTCTCTCAGGGCAAGTTTTGGGGGTATTATAGCCAGCTCCCCCTTACCAGAGCTTGGATCACTCTCTTGCTTTTGTTTTCTACCTGCGATGGCAGAAGCGGTGTACGGCGTCTGCTCATCTATGCTATTCCCCTACCATCATGAAGTTTCCCCTTGAGACTGTTTCACTATATATAATAAAACCTTTCCTCCTCCCATCAGCTGCTTTTGGTTGGGTGTTTTTTTTTTTCCCAACATGAGAAGGTAACTGAAACAATGGCAGAAAGTAATTAGACATGTGCATCATCACTCATCTAGGGATCAGGGAACATTATGGGAGAGGAAGTGAAAAGAATGTAAGAGTTGGAGGAAGAAGAGTGTTGCATAGATATTGCCACCGAAATGAAAAATTCCTCCTTGGAAGAAGCTCACAAGACTCAGAAAATTCATGAGTTACAAGACTCATAAGGCCCTTCTCCAAGGTTATAGAAAGTTAAGAGTTGATAGGCAGAGGAGACTCTTGGAGTTGCCTGCATGTTGTGAGGCAGCTTCGTCATCACCTGTGTTGAGGTGGGTTTTTCAGTGATGCGGCTTCCTTTTGAGTCACCAACCCATGCTCCTGCAAGTAACCCTCCTCAACTCGCTGGTTCAACCAGATTGATTTATAGAGTCATTTCTTTGATCTGTTGTCAGCTCTATCTGGGATAAACAGGCACTTATTCATGTCTCCCCAGGAAAAGTCTGGGAATGTTCAGAGGCTCAGTTTACATCCAAACCCGCCAAGGGAAACCTGTATCAGGTTGGTCCTAATGAGACCAAGACACCTTGGGATTTTCAGCTAGGAACCTCCATTCTAGAAAGAATATATTAGCCGGGCGTGGTGTTGCACGCCTTTAATCCCAGCACTTGGGAGGCAGAGGTAGGAGGATCGCAGTGAGTTCAAGGCCACCCTGAGACTGCAGAGTGAATTCCAGGTCAGCCTGGGCTAGAGCGAGACCCGACCTCGAAAAACCAAAAAAAATTAAAAATAAATTAAAAAAAAAAAGAATCAAGGCAGCTAACTTCATAGTGGCAAGTGAGTCGCGGTTTTCATGTCATTTTCATTCTGTCCCACCTTCTTTGGCCTCTTTTATATCAGATTCTCCCTGACTGCTTCGGGGTCCTCGACCCAGGCCACGGCTCCTCGTCCTACCGATCTGAGATCCGCACCTCCACAGCCCACGCGCGCTTCCGCAGGCCACGGCCGAGCCTGGGGTTGGCGTGAGGCGTCTCCCGCGAGCACAGCGCAGCTCCCCGGCGCCGGGAGAGCGCGGCCGTCCGTCTGTCCGCGCGCCCCGCCCCCGGCCCGCGGCTCCCGCCCGCCGCCCAATCGTGGGGCTCGGCTCCGGCGAGGCCCCGCCCCTTCCCGGCCGACGCCCAATCCGCTCGCGGGCGGTTCCGGCGCGGCCATGGAGGCGCTGCTGCGGCGGGAGCTGGGCTGCGGCTCGGTGAGGCCCGCGGGCCACTCGGGGGGCGGCTGCATCAGCCAGGGCCGGAGCTTCGACACGGACGGCGGCAGGGTGTTCGTCAAGGTGAACCCCAAAGCCGAGGTAGGGCCGCGGGCGGAGTCCCGGCTGTTTCGGCCGCGCCCTCGACGCTTCTCGCCCGGCGAGGTCCGCTCTTCTCCGCTTTCTCAGGAACAGAGCCGGGCCTCCCGTGGGCTCTGGGGACTCGAACTCAGGTCCTTCTGCTCTACAGGCGGCTCTCCAGCCCCCGCTCTCCCTCCTTTGATCGCTTTAGTTGTTCGTGCCAGGCCTCGGGGGCGAAGGACCCTTGACGTCCGAAGGACCGGACCGCCTTTTCCAATAGGACGAAGGTGCTGACCCTACCTGGCGCACCAGAGCCACCACCTTGTGGGTCTGGCTTCTGTGGGTCCTGGGGAATTGAACCCAGAGCCTTAGGCACTGGAGGCAAGTGCCTTAACCGCTCAGCCATCTCTCCAGCCCGATAGGGCTTTTCTTATTTTACCTTCAAAATGTATTTTCATCTTACCAATCATCCTTTGATCATTTTCTAACTTGCTCTGGAATACATGGTATGAGTTATAGAATGAGCTTTTGCTGGATATGTTGGAAATATGACTCTTCTGCACTCTGTCTTTTGGGAGGCAAGACTGTCTTCTATACTCTTAAAACTATCTGGGCTTCTCTTATCTTTTCTTGTTTTTTTTTTTTTTTGTTTGTTTGTTTTGTTTTTTTCTGTTTTTTTGTTTTTTTCCAAGGCAGAGTCTTGCTTTAGCCCAGACTGACCTGGAATTCACTATGTAGTCTCAGGCTGGCCTCGAACTCAAGTCGATCCTCTTACCTGTGCCTGGGATTAAAGGCTTGCACCACCACACCTGGCTTTCCTACATTTTAAAAAAGATACCACTTCTGCTGGGCGTGGAGGTGTACGCGTTTAATCCCAGTATTTGGGAGGCAGATGTAGGAGGATCACTGTGAGTGATAAAGTCAGATGCAGGCAAAGTGCACATGCATCTGGAGTTGGTTTGCAGTGGCAAGAGGCTTTGGCATGCCCATCTCCCCTCTCATTTTCTCTCTATTCCCTTTCTCTCAGCTAACAAATAAATAGATTTTTTTTAAAAAATGAGACATAACCCCCTACCCCATGGACTGATCCAGCATGCCCACCAAGGAGAATACCCATTGGATTGGGAGCAGGGAGGAGGGAAATGGAGAGTACCATCATAAGATTTTCCTCTCATATACTCTCTCCTCACAAATAAAATATTTTTAAGAGTAATAAATTAAAAGGGAGTGTATTTAAAAGAGAGGAATTACTATGGAAAGTTAGAGAAAACTCCTTTGAGCATTGATGTTAAGTTGAAATCTGAAGGGTGACTGGCTGAATTAGCAAAAGGTTAGGAATAGGTGATGTTACGTCAGGGACGTTTGAAGAACTCAGGAGTAGAAGAAGCACAGGAAAGTGAGTCCTTGTGTGTGTAGGGTAGAGCCTCAATATGGCCCCAGATAAGGAGTGGAAAGGAGGTAATGACATCATTGTACAGGAAACAGGAAGGGTTGTAGGCCTGGGGATATCCAGGGTCAGATTCCCCTTTGAGAAGGAACACTGCAGTGTGAGAGCAGGGGATACCTGATGGACAGTGGTCACTGTAGTCCAGTGGACTAGGATGGAAATGGTGTTGAGATGGGATGATTTCCATTGACAGGTAGGAGGTGGCATAGAATTTGGTAGTCTCATTTAGGTGACTGTGATCCTGGGATTGTGCATATGCAGATGGTGGTCCACCTGTATTTGAGGATGTAGATGAGCCCTTTCCTATCTGTGGATTAGGTTTGTGGTTGAGAGATATCTGAGCACATGGAGAGAGAACCTATATCTACAGCCTAACTGTATCAAGGCACTTAAGGAAACATTAGTAGCCTTGTACTTTCCACTTTCTGATAAGCCTTTGCATTCAACCACAGCGTAAAATGGTCTCGAGTGCCGGCCTACTTATGCTTGTGTGTCTTCAGTACTTACATCCCACTTTCCTGACAAGTAGCCTTGAAAAAACTACCCACATCTGTTGAGTCCTCAGCCCAGCTTTTACTTGAAATTGTAATGCCAGAAGAAAACATTTCCCCAGTGACCTTAGTCTTCCTCTTCTTCTTCCATTATTTTACTGACAGGCCAAAAGAATGTTTGAAGGTGAGATGGCAAGTTTAACTGCCATTATGAAGACAGACACAGTGAAAGTACCTAAGCCCATCAAGGTTCTCGATGCTCCAGGAGGTGGGAGTATGCTCGTGATGGAGCATTTGGACATGCGATACCTGAGCAGGTCTGTTTTGACATCCCTTTATTGGTCATCTGGGTCTTGTACTTAGGGACATGATTTTGAGGGGTGATGAATCTGTAGAATGAGTAGCGTGTACTCTGCCAGCTCAAGGCCAAAGTGAGATGGTGATAAGGGAACCATTGCAAAGTCCGGTGAGGCTGGAAAAGGTGGTCAAATACTTGGAACCTCTTGTTTTATTTGATTTCTTTTCTTTAAATTTGAGGTAGGGTCTTGCTCTAGCCCAGGCTAACCTGGAATTCACCATATAGTCTCAGGCTGGCCTTGAACTCATGGCTCATAGCGATCCTCCTACCTTTGCCTCCCAAGTGCTGGGATTAAAGGCATGCACCACCATATCTGGCTTATTTGTTTGTTTTTTTGAGACAGGATTTCATGTAGCTCAGGTTGGCCTGGAACTCACTCTGAAGCTGAGGCTTCTCCCTTGATCTTCCTGCCTCTACTTCCCAAGTACTGGGATTATAGTTGTGTGCCACCACACCTGGATTTTCTCCTTGTTTCAGTAGAATAAACTTTCTATCCTCAAGAAATGTTTGAGCTGCTTATGTGCCTGGGACCTTTCAGATGCATGTGCATGAGTTACTTAGTTGCTGTCTTCTGGTTTTACAGTCATGCTGCAAAACTTGGAGCCCAGCTTGCAAATCTACACCTTGACAACAAGAAGCGTGGAGAGATGCTCCTGAAGGAGGCTGGCACAGTGGGTAAGGGCCTGAGTGGGCTGCCTGGAGGTGATCATTCAGCCATGTGGGCTCAGGGATGGGAGAATGCTGCCGCCTGTTAGATTATGTGGCCTATACGTACTGAGAGTTAGAAAATATTTGCTGGATTTGAAACCCCATAATACTATGCTCGCTTATTCTCCAGAAGAGAGTCTGATCAGGGTTTTCCTAGCTTTCTATACAATGTGAGACCTTTAAACAGTGCCTTTTCTTTTCTTTTTTTATTTATTCATCCTCAAGCAGAGAAATACAAAAAGAGAGAGAGAGGGAGAGAGAGAGAGAGAGAGAGCGCACTAGGGCCACCACCTTGTGGGTCTGGCTTATGTGGGACCTGGGGAATTGAGGGCAGGGCCTTAGGCACTGGAGGCAAGTGCCTTAACCGCTGAGCCATCTCTCCAGCCCAACAGGGCCTTTTCTTTAAGCACACATCATTCTTAAAGCTCAGATGACAGCCCTCATAGCTGACGTATCTAGAGCTTAGTATGGAGTTAGTACTAAGGGAACTTTTTAGTATTTTCAGCTTCTGACAGTTGATAATCCATGGGTAGCCCATGTGCTGACTGTTCACAGTAGCTGATAGTCAGAAAGCAGATAACCCGGAATCTACTGTGTGAAGTCTGTTGATATGTCAGCCTGCCCTTCCTATGAGGATATTGATGGGTCTCATCGGCTTTCCCATCTGTGAAGATCTACTGACAGGTCCTGTCAGCATTCCGCCTGTAAGGATCTGCTGATATGTCCCATCAGTCTGCCTGGCCTTGTGAGAACCTACTGAGGTATCCCATCAGTCTGTTAGTCCTGAGAGGACCTTCTGGCAGTTTTCATTAGCTTGCCATCCTGTGACCTGTGAAGATACTCACAGGTCCTATCAGCCTCCCAAACTGTGAAGATTGCTTTTCCTGTCACAAACTGCATGGAGTTCATTCCATTGGGGTTTTCAGAGGGTTATGAAAGCTGTGTAGGATTGAGACTGTTTCAAAGTACAGTACTTTATCAAAAATGATACTAGGTGGGAATGATGATTTATCAGACTAGAGTCTCTGACACTAGTCCTGATGTCATATAGAAGTTCTGGCTCATTTAGGGGGAGAAAAAAATGATACTATGTTAGGCGTGGTGGCCTATACCTTTAATCCCAGCACTTGGGAGGCAGTGGTAGGAGGATCGCCATGAGTTCAAGGCCAGCCAGGGACTACAGAGTTAGTTCCAGATCCGCTTGGGCTAGAGTGAGACCCTACCTTGAACTCCCTGCACCATCCAAAATGAGACTACATTGACCACTGGAAATCTTCCTTTCCTGATTGATTATGGGATAGATTTTTTTTCTTCTCTAAAGAGTTTTGTTTGTTTATTTTTCTTTCTTTCTTTCTTTTTTGGTTTTTGGAGGTAGGGTCTCACTCTAGTCCGGGCTGACCTGGAATTCACTATGTAGTCTCAGGGTGGCCTCGAACTCATGGTGATCCTCCTACCTCTGCCTCCTGAGTGCTGGGATTAAAGGTGTGCGCCACCACGCCCGGCTTGTTTATTTTTCTTTAAGAATATTTTAGTTATTTATTTGAGAGATAGAAAAAGAGGCAGAAAGAGATAGAATGAGCTTGCCAGGGCCCCTAGCCACTGCAAAAGAACTCCAAATGAATGTGCCACCTTGTACATCTAGCATTACATGGGTACTGGGAAATCGAACTCAGGTCCTTGGGCTTTTCAGGCAAGTACCTTAACCACTGATCTCTCCAGCCCTGTTTCTTTTTGACAGTGTTGTTCACTCCCCTGTTCTCATGCATTCTCTGGTACTTTTGCTAGCGTCCTTGTCTATTAAATCCGCCGGAACAGTCTCTGCTCTGAACAACCCGAGAGTTAGTAGAGACCAAGGCACTTGTCTCTTGGTGAGGACATGAGACAGAAAGGGCACATTGACTACAGGAAACTCTGAGTTCTAGGAAAGGGCTCAAGTGTCTCCTGGATCAAGGGGACCAACTAGTCATCTTTCTCTTTTTCCTTTTGTGTGCAAGGGAAAGGAGGTGGGCAGGCAGAGCAGCTCTTTGTCGACCAGTTTGGGTTTGATGTGGTGACATGCTGTGGATACCTTCCTCAGGTGAGTGGCACAGCACGCCTTTCCGTTTCAGTCAGATTGGCTATTCAAACACAGTGGGGGACGGTACCCTCTTTGTTTCCTCTGATATTTTGTAAGTCTTCACACACCGTTTTTCTTTACTAGTTTGTAAGAAATTGACATGAGGTTTATTCACCATCCATAGATAACGTGGAACTGGGTGTAGTGGCACATGCCTTTAGTCCCAGCACTGGGGCGATGAG
>PVHP010014582.1:0-38714 GCA_004024765.1 Zapus hudsonius
TCTGGAATGATGCAGGCAGAGGCTTTGGCATTCATCATTTGATCACAGCATCTAGAGACATCCCAGTTGATCAGTAAATGTGCACTGACTGAATAAATAAATGTGATGAAAATTTGCACTCTGCAAAAAGTAGGTGCAGTGTAATTCTCAGAGTAATTTACTGTGCGAGAGTTTTTCAGAGCATGAAAATATGTGATATGTCAGAAGTATGGCAATTTCATAAAAGGTATTAAACCACTATATCACCATTTCAACTTAATTGCAGTATATAAAATAACTTTAGCTCTGAATGTGGAATCAGCCAATATAAAAAGAGTGACTTAAGATATTTTTCACAAGGCTGTGTCTTAGAATAAGTAACTTATTTCTTCTAAAATTGATCTTGAATAAATGCTAGTTAGAATTATCCCTAGGAACTTTGGAGAAGGATAAATGGAAATAGAAAATACTCTCACTCAGGGACTCCACAAATATATACTAAATGAGAAAGCTGCACATAGCCAAGAGAAATCTCTCTTTGTAATATCAGATGTACCTGCTTCATTGCACATATTACCAGGCAGTATGCATTGAGTGTTTTTGTTCCAAACTCGACTTGAATCAGGAAGATGGGTGGGATACACTGTACAGCTCGGGAAACTTCTGGAGGGTCTTTGAAATGAAACATGGCAGAAATATTGGACTTTTTGTTGTGATTTCATAGTTCTACCTTTCCTTATTTTAATGTTTTAGTTTCACACACAATACAGTTTTATAACTCAAACACAGATCATTGTACTTGGGTCATATTTACTCCATTTTTCAATGAAAGTATATTTCAAGGACTTGTAAAAATAATATGTTTTCTCTTTTTAAAAAATATTTTCTTAAAATCAGAAAATCAAGTGGATAATTGATTTTATCTGTTCATGAAAGGATAAGCTTCTGAATAAAATAAATAAATAGAACAACCTTTAACAAATCTTATTTTTAATAGATTCTAAGGTGAATATTTAAGACACTTTTAAAGTCTATATTCCTGATTCTGTTGCACAGAATATTGAGACTAGAAGGAAATTCTTAAGAAATTAATGATATGGAGCAGAGGAGAGGGCTCAGCTAAATCTGTACCAGTATGAAGACCTGAGTTCTGATCTCTAAAACACAAACAGATTGTGGGCACAGTAGCAGAGGGGGCAGAGACAGGAGAACTCCTAGGAGTTGGTGGCCAGCTAGCCTAGCGGAATCATTGAGATCAGCAAAAGGTCCTACCCTATCTCAAAAAGAAAAAAAAAATTACTTGGAGAGCAAATAGAAAAAAATATATCCAACATTGACCTCAGTCACACACACACATCTGCATCTTCATACATACACACATGAGCCCACACACATAGGAGAACACACACATACCACACCACAAAGATTTATAGAAGCAAACATGTAGTTAATGATAGAATTTGGATTTTAAACTGCTTATTGACTAGTTATTGATTCATTCGTGTTTTCTTAAACTCATGGAAATATCTGGGACTGTTAGGATATTCCGTTTTCTGCTCTTGACAGGAACAGAGAGACTACAGAAAGAATTGCTAGGTGCTTTGGGGACACCCAGTGGGGAGCAACTTACTCATTTAGGAGACAATAAAGTGTGAGCCTCTGTGTATACTGATTGCGGGTGCTGATTTATGTCCCCTGCTTTTTTTCTCTCTTCCCACTGAACTTTCTGATTCATTATAGCGGTCCTTCTAGAAAACATGTCTGCACCAGAATCCTTATTGCTTCTTCTCTTTTATTTTCTACAAAAGAAAATTGCAGTTGTCCATTCCTAAGTTTTGAAGTATTAGCATGCCTTCCCACTGAGGTCAAGTGCACTTTTGTGCTCAGACTAGGAATTTCTTAGACCAGTCCACTCCAGTGGGGGACAGCATCCAGAAGCATACTCGGTTACTATTCTAGCATTTAAACACAGCTCACTTTCCAAGTTTGTTCATGCTTCATATCAGATGATAATTTTGATTAGGTCACATGGAAATATATTGAGATACAGATCCTAGAACTATTTTCACCCATGACAGGCCCTATTGCATTCAGCATTCTCTGTTGCTGCGCAGAAAGAACCCAAACAAAAGCGGCTTGTGGAGGAATGGGTTTATTTGGCTTACGGACTCAAGGGGAGACTCCATCCTGGCAGGGAAAATGATGGCATGAGCAGAGGGCTGAACATCACCTCTGCCACAGCACCACAAATAGCATCAGGAAGGTGTGCCAAACTGGCAAGGGGAAGCTGGTTTATAACCCCCATAAGCCCGCCCCCAACAACACAGCTCCAGCGAGGTTGTAAAACCCAAACTGCCATCAGCTGAGGATCAATCAATCAGGACACATTCATTTGTTTGTGGGGGACACCTGGATCAAACCATGACGGGCCCCAACTTTCATTTTTCCATGAAAACTGAAAATAAAAGTGCATTTGAAAAAGAGAACCACTACTGGGGTTTTTCTCCTCAAAAAACAGCTATCAGGGAAAGGTTTCCCCATATCATCTTTGAAAATATACAAAAGCCCCTGCCACTGTGAGGAGTCAAGCTCCATCCTGAGTTGGCAGCAAAACGTGGAAACTTGGCACCGCCATTCACTGGGTATTGGTTTTGCAGGCGTGAAGGATACAAAACTGGGGCCTCCTGGATGCTTTCAGAAAGCTGCTGAGGTCACATATACTGGGTACTTTGTTGCTGTGACAAAATATGTTTAATCAAAGATTGATTTAGTTTTGGTTCACAGTTTGGGGATCCACCATGGTAAAGTTATGATAGTGGCAGGAGTTATAGGCAGCTGGTAACATTGTAGCCGTGGTCAGGAAGCGGAGATTATGGTTGCTGGTGCTCAGTTCTCTTTCTGCTTTTTATACAATCTAGGGTCTCAACCCCATGGGCGATGCTGCCAACATTTAGGGTGGGTTTTCACACCCTCCATTAATCTAATCTGGAAAATCCCAAGCAGTCATACCCATTGTGATTTTAAATTCTGAGAAGTTGGCAAGATGGACCATTATTCTAAGGAATGTATGACAGGGAATTGTCCTCCACACTATTGTTATAAGAAGCCAATGTATGAAGCCTGAGGTACCAGAGGGTCCTAAGATATTGAAGATGCCAGAACCATGGTATATATATATATATATATATATATATATATATATGAAAGCTGTTAGGCACAGAGCCAGTTCAAAGGAGAGATTATTTGTGCTTCAGGTGGCAGAACTGAAAAGTCTGCACTGCCCAATGCTTTCTGAGTGCAGATAATTCCATCACAAGACCCCAATGTCAAACATGGCCCAATCTTTCCTTGCTCTGCTGTCCTGAAAGGGATATAGGTGGCTTTAAGAGGCAGTTGGACAGGAAGAACCAGAGGATGGCTATTCACCCTGCTATCTGCAGCAGCTGCCACAGAGCTGGAATTATTCAAGTGCTTCAAGTTCAAGTCCAGCCACTTCTGGATGCTGTACCTAGGTGTGCTGGTTTCTTTTAGATTTAGCCCCAGACCCCCCAAAAAACTGTTTCAAAAGGCTTTTTGAGGGGCTGTTCATCTCTCAGCATCTGAGGTCTTTGCCACAGTAAAAGTGCCAGAGTGGGGAAAGATATACTTGGGAGAAAAAGAAAGAAAAAAAAAGATATCCATGGGCCTTAGACCATGTGGGTGTTTTCACTCTCAACCTTTGGTTCTCAGACCAAGCTCCTGGCCATTCCCTCAGCCTGAGGCTGCCGCCGGAGTGGGAGATGGGGGAAAGGATGTTTTTGTTTTCCCTTGGGCCCATGAATTTTTAAAAATATCTTTATTATGAATAAGTTTATACATTTTATGAGCACATCTTGTGAATGTGTCCCCATTTTCCTCCTCTCTGTCCCCTACCCACTGGGGTACTTCCTCAGTGAGCATACTGGATCTGTCCATAGGGTAGGGGGTTATAAACTGCACCAGAGGTAGCCAGTTTTTTGTTCTATTTTTTTTCCTTCCCCCTTGTGTATTGCTGCTGAGGGGGGGCAATGTCTCTGCATATTTTCCCCCATCATGGCTCTTATATTCTATCTGTGCCCTCTTCCGCTCAGTTCCCTGATCATAGTGGGTGAGTTTTGAGTCTGCTTTATTGTTGAGATCTTAAATATTTCTGGTTCTTTGCCCTGGGTTGTGTTGGGTATTGTTGATGTCTGTCTCCATTGACTTTTCATCGGTTATCAGACTTGCTGTAGTGATTGGTCTCCTGTTTATCTCATCACTTTCTCATAGGTTTCATTTGGGCCCTGTGTGAAGGCTAGGTGTGGTTTGTCTTCTGCCAGGATGTGGGCCCTTAGACCACCATAAGAGTGCATCTTTTCCAGCTTCCTTGGTCCCCGGACTCCCCCTTCCAGATCCTGACTTTTGAATAAATATAATAATTTTATAATTATAGTTCTCAGCCTGTGTTACCCAGGCTGGATTATTTTTGATTAAAAGCATAACAAGCTCAGGTTTGGGGTTTGTTCGAACACCCCCAAAATAATAAAATAACACTGCATCTCACTCCTATCCTTTCCTTTTGAAATGAGAATGTTTACTCTGCTATCATGTATCGGAAGTCTCTAACTCGCTTTGTTTATTTTCCTGGGACCCACAGTTAAGAGATTATCTCAGAAGAGACTTTCAACTTTTAACAATAGTATTGAGACCATTAAAACTGAGGATGTTTAGAGATGGACTTTGTATTTAAAGATAGAAATATAACTTCAGGGGCTAAGATTGGAATGTTTTGATTTAAAATTATGTACTTTGGAAGTCAAGTTGGCAGGTGGAGAAGTTGTGATGTTTCATCTTCATTCTCAACTTGATTGATACAGAGTCACAGAGAGGACACACCTTTGGGAGTGTCTGGGAGGAGATTTGGGAGCTTTAACTCAAAAAGGAAGACTCATTCTGAGTGTGTCCTGGAGCCTTGGACTGAATGAAAAGAGCAAATCAAAAATCATCACTCATCTTTCCATGTTTCCTGGCTGAAATCTCATTGAAGTCAGTCACCTCGGGCTTCTGTCCCCTCCTGTCACCATGTCTTCCCCCGTAAGAGGCTGGAACCCCTTAAACCAGTAGCAAAAGGATCCCCTTCTCCCTTAAGATGTTTCTTCTCATGTAGAGGAGAAGAAAAAAGTAACAAATATTGCAACTAAAAAAAAAGACAACTAACTAGAGACACTAATGAAGTCATCATCATAACAGTAATAATTTACTATATTTAACAAATATATTCAAATATTCTAATTTTAAAATTGAATCAATAAAAATTGTTAATGAGGTGGATTACCTTTTCCTCGTTGTGCTGATTCTGTAAAATTAAGTGTGGATTTTATATCTATATTGTATCTCAGTTTGTACTGTCAACATTTCAATGGTTGAGTGAGCTGCCATACTGGAAAACAGTCAAATGCCAGTAGATACAGTTTATCTGTTAGGTAAGAGTCCTGGATGCACAAAGGGAATGTCCTCTCCCACTTTGTAGTTGTTCAACTTTAGGAAAATTCCATAACCTTTCTAAACCATCTAAATACTCTTTCTTTTTAAAGTGTTTATTATTATTTATTTATTTGCAAGAAGAGAGAGAGAGAGAGAGAGAGAGAGAGAGAGAGAGAGAGAGAGAGAGAGAGAGAATGAGAATGGGCACAGGATATCAAATCCAATCTGTCAGGCTTTACACACAAGCACCCTTAACCCCTGAGTCATCTGTCCAGCCCTCCTAGAAATCTTTCTAACCTTTTTTTTCCTAAGTAGAATCATAATCAATGAAATAGTTCGTATTATTGTAAATGATAAAAATTTCAAAGTGTTTTGATCAAAGTGTTTTTTTTGGTGTGTTATAATTATTGGCTATTCAATTAATACAATTCAACTCAATGATTATATGATTTCTCCAAGGTATGACTTTTTTCTCACTATTTGAAATTGCGCTACTATTGTGACTCCAGTGAGTTACAAATCTATATAAACTGTGATAATAGCCATTTGCTTGTCTGTCATTGCATCAGAAAGATATGGCTAAATGAATTTTCAATAAACTAGGGGCATGCCCCTGTTTCATTTTGGTTTAGAAAGCAATGATGATGATCAGATCCATCTAAAATTCACCTTTGATTCTTCAAGAGGGATTCCCAACTGAAACATGTAATTTGAGACGATTACTGATTCTCTGAACTGGATTCTATAAACATTATGCAAGTGCAGATAAAGGTAAACAAAGAGAAGCTCAGTCAGGTGTGAGTTAGTGCCTTTGCTGTGCTGATTTTCAGAATCTTTCCTCTTAAGGAAACTCAGAAGTCAGCCACAGCCAGGAGTGTTTCTTCAGTGTTTAGTCAGTAACTATGAACACTGCAGTTATACACAAAGCTTACACTCTTTCATACTCAGCCTGTCAGAAGTTCCAGCCCCATTGTTCTTACAAAGAAGGTATGTACTCACTCATTTCATAGAAAAGATAGTATGATACACAGGTGAAATGATCTTTTCATTTCACACTGATCATAAGCAGAACTGGAATTTAAATCCCAATTTTCAGACTGAAACCTAGAATAATTTCTTCCCTAGGTGATGAGTTCATTTCCAAAATTCAACAAATGTATAATCCTTTTTTGGAAGGATGAAAATGAGGAGAAACAGACCGATTGCATCCATGTCCACTCTGCCTCTGTTGTATCTCACCGATGAGGTAACTACACCAAGAAGTTGTATGACTTGCACAGAAACAAACAACTATTTGAGAATCATGGTAACTGACCCGTACTAAGCCAGGAGGATTAGAGGACGTGATTTCCTGGGATGATCTAACAAGTGTTTTCAATGAGGAAGGCAGATGATCTGATCACCTCTGAGCAGGAGCAGGCACTCCTCTGTGGCGAGGGTCCTAGGACTGAGCGCTCTGAATGTAGGCAGGAGGACCTCATGCCACAACCATTTCTTAAAACGCTAATGTGGAATTTTACCATCTGTGTCAATATATGACATAAGTACATTATGAGTAACATTTTTGCCTGAAAAATACCAGGCTAAAAATACATAGATTTTAGGGGGTCCATTATATTCAAGAAAGATTAGGTATATATCACATGTAAAATAACCAGAAAACAGAAAATACTGGAGCAGGGGGAAGGAAAGTTTAGTGAAAAAGGAAAATGGAACTATAGTATAAAAGCTTTTATGACTATGAATTATAATGTAATTTTCCATAGTTTTTTGACAATCATCTTTATTCACTCTCACACACACTCACACACACACACACACACAGAGAGAGAGAGAGAGAGAGAGAGAGAGAGAGAGAGAGAGAGAGAGAGAGAGAAACTATAGCCATCATTACTGACTGTGGCAGCTTCACAGGGACCTTGTCCTGCCCGTACTCCAGAGACATTTCTTTTTAGTGATTAACACTAAAAGGTGCAAAAGTTGGAACAAACAAGCTACATCAAAATGAAAGTGATGTTTCAGCATCAAGAAATAAGTGAACTAATTATCAGGAATCAAGCCTGAACCCGAAATGAGAAAGTCATGATGTCAGAGGAGCCCAGTTTCTGGTTCCTACCCCATGGTTGCCCTGGGACTATCTTCATTCCTCCAATCATTCCCCTTTGTGTCAGATTTCCTTCCTCTTCTCCCCCTTTTGACCAAAGAGCTCTAGTTACTATAAATGTACATGTAATATCTATGAAATTAAAGGAAAGGGAAGGAGGACAGTTGGGAGAGTCAGAGGGAAGGGGGAAGGGAGCAGAAGCAGGAGCTCGAGTAGGCACAGGGCTTTCTAGGCCATGTCCTATATTTAGATTCTCTTCTTCACCAAGAACTGGAAATAAAGATACTCTGACTTATTAATGTATAGAAGGGAGCCTGAAATGTAGGAAAAGGGACCTCTTGCTGTACCCCGTATACCATGTACATGCAGAGCACAGTAGTTTCTTTTGGCTTTTTTTTTCCCCAAATGACTCTCGTTTGAAAATAATACTTCTAATCCCGAAATGGAGTTTATATTCTGATCTTGCAGATGGAATGAGTGAGTGAGAATTTTAAAAGATCAGACATTAAACTCCAAGCCGCATAATTAGTTAGTGGCAGAGTGAGGGGTGAACTCAGATTCTCTGAGACCTCTTCTCGTGTTCCTTTTTGGGTGAACAGCTTTCAGATGGCCTTGGAGCAGGGATGGGATGGCTCTTGGCAATTGTACTGGAGAAAGGATTTTGTAAGAGGATAAAGGTTGAGATTAAATGACAGGACAGGTGCTCCTCTTCCCTACCTCCACCTCTAGAAGACATGGAACCCTGGACTCTGTAGGGAAGGCTGAATTCAATCTCCTTCTGCAAGCTTGGAAGAATAATTGCTATTATAGGCAGGAAGCGTAACAATGAAAAGCATTTAAACCTCCTGTTGTTAAGAATCTTTAGGTCAATAGCAGCATTTTAAAATCAATTTGAGGGTTTGTTGGATGGATCCACAAAGCATCTGCAATCAACGTAATAAGGTTAGATAACCCTCGTCATGTTAATAGTTACCTAAAGCTTGACATCAATTCCTTACATTGATTCTCACTTACAGTTGAAAAAAATACAAAAAAATAGGAAGGACAAGCATAATACATGATCTCACCCAAGCATCAAATTAGTATAAATAATGATTAGAGAGAATCACTGCTGTTATTACAGAACGTGCTGAAAATGAGGCTTCTCAGATATCTGCTGACAACGAGGAGAGGCTTTGGCAGCTTCTGAATTCAGAGAAGGAAAAGATTAATTGGTATTGCAGAAGATACACCTGCGATGCGGAAACTTCAGCACCCTGAGCTAGATGGAGGTCAGATCAGTCCTACCTGGGGAGAGGCCTCTGCAGCCGATTTGATGGGAATGGTGCACCTAGTGTTTGGTGCTGTGTGGTGCATGGTAGGGGTTTACAAGGATACATACTTACATGAAGAATGCTGACCTTGCAGCCAAAATGTTCCTGTACCTGGCCTCTGCCAGTTATGAACAATGGCTCACCGGTACACACTTCTCCAGAGCCGGTTCCTTTATCTGTTCAAAGAATAATGTCTGCTTCCAGGGTTGTGGAGGGAATTAGCACGTTTTGTGCATGAGATACGCACCTCGAATGTGATTCATTTGCTGATGATAATTGTTCAGAGTCCTATAACTAGCAAGCAGGGGATCGAGGCTTCATATCTGTGTTGTTCTAAAACTGAACCCAATCTCCTCACATTAAGCATATATGTGTCATAATGGATAAAAACCAGGGGCTGCAGACACGTTGTACATCATAAAGATATTTAATATTCATACCTACTCTCAGACTGTAAAAACAAGCAACTTAAATACAAATACCAGGAGATGAACTGTGTAAAATTTACTGAATGAAGAATATCTTAGCCCATTTAATAAAGTAAAAGAGTTGTCAATGATAATGTTGTAGACTACATGTAAGGCATTCATATGATTACTTTAAACATCGCCTGTAGCTTGGACCAGGGTGAAACTATAATCTGTATGAGGGCAGGTACAATTATTGATTTTGCTTATCTTTTCATTCTCCCTATTCACCAGGGTATTTAGAACTGATCATCCTTTGTAAAAATGCTATGTTATAAACTAGTTAATAAATGAATAAATGATTCTTTGAATTGTTGGCAAATGCTGGCTTGCTTACAAAATAGCAACTAACTTATCTTAAAAATAAAAAGTCAGGGAGTACAGAAGTTACTTAATTTACCCAGGAGTTTCATAGCTTGGCAAAAAGGTATTTGTCCCCTAGTTGGGCATGTTGAGGTCTGTGTGCAGATGGGGCCCACAGTGGGAAGGGCTGTTAGGTGTCAGAAGCCATTCCAAACTTCAGAGCATAGCCTGGAAATGATTTGGTTCGTGTTCATGTTCTCTTACTGGTTTTGATTAACCTAGATGAGAACATTTCCAGTTTTTTTCTTGATTCCATTGTTCATGGTTATTGCAACTGGAATGCCACAGATGAGCTGCTGTCGTGTGGACTGAATCTCCTTCTCACTGGATCTATATCTATAGCTGCTCTCTTGATAGACCAGGATTTTTGCACAGGTACCAACCAGCTCTAAGCTTATTTCAGGACAATTTGGGGGAAGAGAAACTGCATTCCTTCAAACAGTCATTTGTTCACTGATCTCAAACAGCTATTCACTTCTTTGGACATTTATCTGTTCAAGTACTAACTGGCATTTTCATTGTTTACTAAACATTTTTGCTTAGTGACTTGTAGATGAACAAAACCCAGACTTGGACATTCAAGATATACCTGAGCAATATGTTCCCAACATATTTTCAATGGCTTATTACATATCCTAAATATTTATCAGATGCATGAAACATAACATAACATAATTCTGAATATTAACTTTAAATGCAAAAACTTCTTAAATTTCCCAAGTGTCTTGCAAATACATCAAATATCATATGACAGTCTCTGTGTATTTCAAATTTGCTTCATTCACTTCCTGTTTCAGTAACCTTTATACTTGTACAAGTGTGAAGACCTTGCAGTTGTACTTTGTTAATTATAAACTTTAGGAACATATTGCATATTGGGTGTATTCTCAGAGGGTTATACTCATATACCATCTCTTCCCTGTCCACATCCCACTGAGGGCTCTCCTGCCCAAGAATACTCTGTCCCACTTTGTGATTCTTAAAATCTTTCTGTTCCCTCTTTTGTAATGTTCTGTGAGCTTTGGTGGGTATGTTTTAAGTTTCCCTTGGGGCTATTCACTCTGCATCCTCTTTGTTTGATTATTATGATTTTATTTTTATTTTGAAGATAGGGTCTCACTTTGTGCGCCTGGCTGTCCTAGAACTTACTATGTAGATCCGTCTTGCCTTAATATTGCATTGATCCTCCTGCCTCTGCCTCCCACATGCTGGGATGAGAGGTGTGTATCATCATGTGTGATTGTAGTTATTTCTTAATTTCACCTTCGTTTTCACTCCTTGTACAACTAATTGTACAAAATTTACCCACTCTATTACCTAAATATTTTATAAACTCATTTTGAATACCACTCCCGTAGACATACTTCTTTGGCCCAGGAATGGTTCCTGTTCTCACAGGAGCTTTTCAGACTCACAATGAATAATGTGTACAGACTGGATATCACACATGGAACATCTTGCCCTTAAAGAAGTTAAAGAACAGGATCACTGTTGGATATCTGGGACATGCAAACTACTCTGATGTTACAAAGCTGAATCCATTCTTTTTAAAAAACCTGACAATCAGGTTCAGAGTCTCTGACCAGACTAGGGGAAGAATGGATACTGGACAGCAGATTTTGGAAAGAACTGAAAAGTTGGTCTCATTTGGAGAAGTAATACTTTGTGGGTAACCTTTCACTGGTGCCCAAGGATATACTGATTGCATTGAGTCTTTTCCCAGTTGAAAGTCTTGCAAAGGGTCTTTGCTGAGGTAATTGTCTATGATTGGCTACACAAATTGAAAGCTGGTTCTGATGACCCCAATGATGGAGTTTGCCATTTGTTGATTAAGCGGCTTTACATTTTTTGGTGACTTTTGTCATCTCCAAATATGCCCATTTGTGCTTTGAGTTTGTTTAGTTCACATAAACTGTGCTCCAGTGACTTCTAGATACCTCATAGCAGTGTCTGTGGTTGTAAATAATTTTCCTCCCACCAAACCCACCCCTCATTTATCCTGTGACATTATCACCTACTATTTTCTCCCATGGTAATTGCTGTACATCAAATTGTTCCTTTTATTCTCCACACTCTTCTCCCCTTGACTATTATCCCTTAGTCATCAGCATGGCTGTGTCTGAAAGCCCTCCAAATCTCTACTTAATATAATACTGTACCTTCTCAGTGGGTCCTCCTCTAAGATCCTCCCCTCAACATCCAACACAGAGTAATCTAACTCAACCAGTCTCCCTGGTTTACTTTATCTATAGCTTGTTAAATACCTAACACACACACACGTATATATGTATATATTTTACATAACTCATTTTCTACTTCTTCGTATGAGAATATAAAATCCGTGAGGAGTAGGAGTTTCAGTAAACTCATTTCTAGCTTCTAGGATAATTGAAAAATATTCATCATATAGTATCTGCTTAATAAATATTCATCAAATCAATTTATTATCTGTAACAAGTTTTCTATGTCACTTTCCCAACTTCAATTGTCACCGACTACTTTCACATTATCTATTCTTTGTGTAATTACCACGATCCTTGTCTAAGAAATGAATCATTGTCATTTTATTTTATTTGTAATGGGAAGAATAAAGAGATGTTATAGAAAGGAAAAGAAAAATCAAAGAGAAAAATGGAAAACTTCTGGTGACACTCAAGTCCACTGTATTCTGATCACTCTTAGAATTCGTTCAAGCTCCTCAGTGTGACATGCAAGATCCCACATTAAATAAACCTCTTCTATCTTCCTGCCCTTTTGCACTTCTGTGGAAGCTTGAATATGAAATGTCACCATAGCCTCCTGTGTCTGTGATGAAGTCTCCTACTTAATCCTCAGCTTGGAGTATTTGGGAGGCGGGGCACTATTTCAGAGGAAGTGTGTTCCAAAGAGTGTACCTGGAAGTTGAGTCCAGCCCCAGGAACATTTTCAGAGTTGGCTCATGCTTGCTGGTGCTGGCTGTCCACTCTCTGCTGTGGATACATGAGGAAGTGGGCCAGCTTCTTCTACCATGAGGAAACTTCCCCTGGAATCTCTAAACCTGAAATAAACCTTTTCCTCCCTTAAGCTGCTTCTGGTCAGGTGTTTGTCCCAGCAACCAGAAGGTAACTGCAACACCTTCCTACTGCTGTCAAGAATTTTTGAACATTTATGATTTCATTTCTGAGGTTCATCTCTCGGTAACATCCATTCCTAGACCTGGGATTGCAGTGAATAAAGAGTTCCAGGTTTTACCTAAAGGGCCTTGATTCTATGGGTATTTGTTGAATTCCATGCAGAAGTATCCTGCTGTTCCTTTCTCTTTCCCTATGCTATATGACCATTCCCTTGCTGAAGAATTTGTCATGATAATAAGACCTATTCTTATGAGACTGGTTTAGCCAATGGTAAGTTCACATTGCCACCTTGTCCTCAAGGTATGGTCATGAAGAAGGAAGCCAAGTTCACAGCAGAGCCTGGTGAACAGAAAATGCTCAGGAAAGGAATCTTGAATAAACAGATAAATAATAGGAGCTCAGATATATGGAAACAAAAATACTACCTATGCTAAGCAATAGCTAGTTCGATTTGGGGCTTTGAACATATTAGGCATTTTAGTTTCCAGTTCATTTAGTCTTTCTATGAACCCAGTTAAGCTGGGGGACCAAAAGACCTGAGAACGGATCCACTAAACAGACCTCATACACATACTAATTTTCAGTTTTAACCTTGTGGCTGGATCCACATACTTTATGCCCTTGTTTCACTCTCAGTTGCTCTGTTGCTCACCCTTCATACCCTTCATATGCTCTGCTGTCTCAAAAGTGAGGGCAAAGCCTGGCTTGGCTACTCATTCCCTGTGTGGCTGTGGGTGGTGTAGACATTGGAACTGAAATCTAGTTTGTATACTGTTCATGTGAAAATAACAATAAGTAATTTGTCAGGATGCTGTCATAACTCTAATCCATAAGAGACACAAAGATTCCATTTGTTCCCTGTGGGTTGCACAGCACAAATAAAGAAGCTGAATTACTGGTCTGGTTTCCACACGCCTTGATAACTTATGGTCCGTTAAAGCTGTACAGCTCCAAGTCAATACATTACTGGCTTGCTCAAATCCACCTCACTTGCTGTCAATTCAAGTCAGCAGAAAAAAATATTAACAATGATTTTCTCTCTGAGAATTCTGCAGAGGACTAAGAGACAAACCCCCTCAGGCTGAATCTCAGAGTAAGAAGTCTCTGACAACTCCACACTTTTAACGTCACCCATGCATATCAAGTGATACTCCACATGAACTGTCACCCAAGCTGTGGAGTAAACCTACAGGGTATCCTGATTCCATTGAAAGTGAAGACAGTAAGCTCAGGTAAACCAAAGGAGAAGCAGAGGAAAATAAACGAGAGAGAATGTTGTATTCATTCATACTGACAACAGATCATGATGTCTTCCACTTTAATATCATTTATAATTTACAAATCACTTTATTAGGGTGTCAATCCTTCATATTTTCATTGGTCATATTTGGCATCATGAAAGATGAACGTTCTGAGGAATCCCAAGAAATGAGATGTTAGAAGAAATTAGTCATTACATGTCCCCAATAGAAGATCACAGTATTGAGGTCTTAGTCTTTCATTGGACTCTATAGATTCTTTGAGTACCAAGATTAGAGTTTAAATAAATATTGTTAGAACAATTAGTACCAGTATTTTTTTCTTAGAATGAAATTATCTTAAGGAAAACATTCTTGATTAGGGAAAAAATAAACATAACATGGAGGAGATGAGCAGCTATGGTAAATTATGAACCAAGGTTAAACTTAAGAGTTATGTATGCTTCTGTACATTACTCATGGCTTTTAACCTTTTGCTTACTTGTCATAGGGACACATCAAAATAGTTATCATTTTATATAGTCAAATAGACTGATGATCACAAAAACTTAAAAACCTGAACATGACTGATTTCAGTAATTTGGGAAATATTATTTTTCCTGAGCAATGAGTTATTTTTTCACTTATTGTAATAAAGAAAAAGAATGTAAAATATCCATATGTCCCCAGTAAAGCAGAATGAAGCCAGATGGTCCAGGTACAATAAAGACAGGCTGAAGAGATGTGTCTGCCCAGGCTTGGGTATAGTGCTTCTGAAATAAATTTGTTAATGTCTAAGTGACAAAAAGGGCCATCGGCTTTCTCCAACTTAATTTCATTCCCTGATGTTTATACCAGGATGGAGTCATGGTTTATATTTCTGTCCTAATTACAATGCTGTTCATAAGGAATCTTTTAACTCAGAACTGCTAGGCATGAGAGGTGTTTTAGAAGTAGTTTGAATCTAATACCAAGAGATGTGGGTTTCAATCTGTCTGAGTCACCTGGTTTGACCTTAAACAATTCACTTTTTCTCTACAAGCTTCAACCTCTCATCTATAATTTCAAGAATTGTGATAAAATTCAAGTGTTTTCAGTTAAGTAACAGACTAAAGTTGGTCTTTACCAAAAGATTAGTGTATTAAAGCTGATTATAAGAAAAGTTGCTTTACCTGCCCTATATCTTCCCCTTTCTAGATAGAGAACAGAATGGATAGAGAATATTAGAAAACCTGTATCTCAATTCAGAAGTCTTACATCACATGGGGCTAATCAGAACTACAGATACCCAGACGCCAGTGTTGACATCCAGGGGTGGATGGAGACTTACACTTGTTTTTGCTGTGGTAGTTTAAATAATGTCCCCCAATAGATTCAAAAGTTTATTAATATTGTAAATTGTCTCCAGCCAGTTCTGGCTGGAGGAGGTGTGTCACCTTGACCAGATCCTAGGGTTCAGCCCTAAGGTGTTTCTGGGGTGTGTCTGGAATTCTAGCTTTACACATGCAAAAAGCAGTCTGAGCTCAAGCCTGGAGTTCCTCTTGTTTGCTAGTTTTGGAGTGTGCTTGCTTGAGGTGCTGGTGTTGGGCTTCTGCCTCTTTCCCTGCTTGGATCTATGAAATGGGGCCAGCATTTTTTCCTTAACTTCCCCTGGGTCTGTTACTTCAATAAATACTTTCCTCCCCAAATTGTGCCTGGTTTGGAGATTCATCCCAGCAGCGTAGCTGACTACGACACTTGCTTTGATTGTCACCTGCTCATGTTGGCCTGGAAATTCTTACATGCCATCTTGGGGAACCTAAGCTTTCTCACCATCCTCAACCTACAAACTTAGTATTCTACACTCTGCCCTGTGCCCATGCATCCTTACTCACTTCATAGTCACCAGAACTTCCCCTGGTTCTAGAACTTGCCAGCTTGCTTCCATCTCAGTGGATTGGACAAACTATGTAGACCCCTGTGGATTTCCCTGTGTTCTGCAGGTGTAGCCAATGTTACCCTGGGAAGACACTCTTCACCTGGAAGGGTGGTGTGGACATCCCTATGCACTTCTTAAACACCAGCACACACAAAGCTCAAGTATTTTCCTCAACCTTTATTCATATTGGCTATGTAGCTAGTTATCACATATACTGCCAATTGCACATGGGCTTTTCATTTCACATTCTGTAAGTAGTAGTTCATTCCTGGCAGGTGTAGTCCCATATGATACATTTATTTTCTTGACATAAATTGCTGATGAGAGCAGAAAAGACCAAATTCTCCCCAAGGAAAAGATAAGGTATGAACCTGACACATAAACTGATCAAGAAGTTATTCTTACAATACAAAGTTATATAACTATACCAACATCAGTGAGAATGAGGCTGGGCTTGAATTTCAGAAAAGAAATGTATGAAAATAAACTGATTCATGTGTGTACGTGCAAATGTGTGCACTCCATGAGTAAGCATGCAGAGGCCTAGGAGGAAGTAGAATGTCTTCCTGTAGCATGGTTCCAGATTCTACCTTATTTCATTAAGACTAGATCTCTCACTGAAACTGGAGCTTTCTCTGTTTATTATTTTTTCAGACAAGTCTGTCTAATCAGTGAGTCCCAACCATCCTCCTCCTCCTCCTCTTCTTCCTCTTCCTCTCCCTCCTCCTTCTCTTCCTTCTCCTGCTCGTCCTCTTCCTCCTCCTCCTCTTCTTCCTCCTTTTCTTCTTTCTTCTCCTCCTTCTCTTCCTTCTCCTACTCTTCTTCTTCTTCTTCTTCTTCTTCTTCTTCTTCTTCTTCTTCTTCTTCTTCTTCTTCTTCTTCTTCTTCTTCTTCTTCTTCTTCTCCCCTCCTCATCTGCCCATGCTCACAGGTGTGTGTGGCCATTCTCGAGTTTTCATGTGGGTGCTATGAATCAAACTAACATCTTCATAGCTGGTGAGTAAGCACTCTTCCCATGGATCTAACTCCCTGGACTCAAGCACTGATTTTTTTTAAAGTGACCAAATTATACTTTTCACTGTTGCTGCATCCTGGATGTCAATCTATGGTATTGTTTCTAAGTAATATTTCCCCACTGAGATGCTTATCAACAAATGGAGACAGTTTTGCCAAAATAATTCAGTGAGTCCAATTTGGTCATCAAGAGGAGTGACAACAATTCCTAGCCTCATTTGATCCACACTCAGGACAATGTGGTAGACACTGTGATAACCACTCTGTTTTCCACCAGGAAAGAAAATTGTGTCACCTAACCCCACAAAAATCACTGAGGAGAGTGGTTTAACAGTGTCAGGTCTCCAGTTAAAATAGAATTTGAAATCCGTTTTCTTTCCTGTGATGGCTTCAGAACTCTGGGGACAGCTCGAGGAACCTTTCCCCTAAGCAATCTCCCAGTCTCTACATTATTGTTCATATCAAATGTAAAGCTTTCTCCTGGAATCCCTACATTGCTCTTGCTCACTTCTAGGATCAGAGCACTGATCATTGACTACTCATCCTACCTCACTGGGCCTCATACCTTCCAGTGCTCAGTGGGAAGATGACATCATAAGAGCAGGTGCTGTACCTGAGAGTAATATCTTCAATCCACGTCTCAAAACACGAAATCAAACTCCTTTGCAAACCAAAGCTGTTCCAGAGTAAATACAATCCCAAATCTTTGGGATTCAGAGTCACATCCTCTAGAGGTCGCTCGTCCAGTCAGGGAACAGACACCCCTTCCCTGCTGCACCAGCAGGTGTCCACATTCTCCTGAAGTTTTCCTCTTCAGAGATTCGGTTCAATTCACAGTGTCCAGTGATTGGTACTGATACCCAAAGGAAAAGACAGTTTTATCCTTTTTACATCTAAAAATAATAGAGAACACAAGAGACTCTAGACTCAATCAGTGCTTTAAGAGAAACCCTTAAAGAAGCTTTTAACAAAAGAAGTGAAGAAAAATAGAGGCTCAGCATCTTCTCACCTGCAGTGCTGGCCTACCTTCTAATGAAAGAACAGGTCAAGTATCAGGGCCGGCTCCTCACCTCTCAGGACAACAGCTTCTGTCAAGAACATGATGAATGGCTTTTACTTCTTTTGCTCCAATGACTGAGTTCCATGAGTCACAGGCATCATCAGCCATCAGCTTATTTTCTGTTACTACAAATTTAAATCTCAATGTAGTGTTTTTTTTTCCTGCATCACTGGACAGAATAGAGTAGATAGACCGTTGGTTGGGAAGAAGATGGTGTCTTCCTTCCTTCTCTGCTTCACATCACCTCACTCTCATTTGGAGGCTTTAAATACAGACAAAAGTGAATGGAGACACGAGGGTAATTGACAGTGTCATTGGTGGGCCAGCACCAAGCAGCATATCCAAATGAAGGCTAAGTCTGTGCAGAAGGAAAGGAGAGAGAGGGGAAAGAAGAAAGGAGAACACCAAGAAAAAAGAAAGGAAGGAGGGAACACAGAAGGGAGTGAAGTAGGTAGGGAAGAAGGGAGGATAAGAACAAGCAGGGAGATAGAACTGGAGAGTAAATAAAATTCTTTGGAGTTCTCGTAGGTAAGGAAATAGTCCAGGTCATATATAATTTAACAACATTAATGATCAGCCAAGTTGTACATTAGAATTACTTGAGTAATCTAGAAAGAAAACCCTTGATGACATGGCCTAATCAAGTCAGAAACTTCGGGGTTGAATCCTAGGCCTCAGTATATGTTTTGAAAGCTTTCAAGTGGTCCCTGTGTGCAGCCAGGTCTTAGAATCAGTGCTCTGAAAGTCTGTGCCTACGGATTGATCTCTGTCTGATAACTGGTTACCATGGAATTTTTTACATCACTGGATAAGGCTGGTCCTACCTTCAGGATACTTTTAAGATGAAAAATAACTGATCCTCTTCCATCACTGAGATAATATAATCCATATGTGATACACAGAACATTAAATGTCTTGCACTAGGACCCTCTCTCTATCAACCCATTCAGGTCTGCTCAGTAGACTGAAGTTGGGTTATAGTGCACTTGGACATAAAGCACAGTCGAAAAGTCACTGATAGCTGGATTCTCATTTGCTGGGCAGGATCAGCTCCAAGGGTACATCCCACAGGTAGGTTGCTAGGTAGACATTAGCTGGAATGGAGACCAGAGAAGCTAGACTTCTCTCTCATAATGACTACCCTGTAAAACCAAGGACTGGAGCAGTAGGGCTCAAATTACTGGTCATAGGGATGGGACCAGAGTCACAGCTCTGGCCCTGAGAAGAGATGTGGAATCCTTAATTTCTCAGGACATTAACAGATAACTATGTAAGCCTGGTTTCAGGAACCCTACAATTTGTAAGATTACCATCCAGCAGGAGGCTGAATGATAAAGAACAAAGATATGCTATTGTCCCCTATTGAAGTAGCCAATCAAAATGGTCCTGGCAGGGCTGTAGAGATGGCTCTGGGGTTAAGGCCTGCAATGCTAATGACTTGAGTTTGATTCCCATTACTCATGTAAGTCAGATACACAAAGTGGTACATGCATCTGGAATTCATTTGCAGTGGCTAGAGGCCCTGAGAGCTCTCTCTCTCTCTCTCTCTCTCTCTCTCTCTCTCTCTCTCCTCTTTCTCTCTCTCTCTCTCTGTCTGTCTCTCTCTCCCTCTCTCTGTCTCTCTGCTTACAAATTAAAAAAAAATTAAATGGTCCTAATAATCATCTGGACAGTAAAATACCCTTTAGGAAAAGCTGCTTGTTGCAGAGATATTAGATATTGTGCAAAGCTTGCTTAAAATGTAGATCTGGATGGTAGTCCCTATGGTAACTGACTATTTTCCTCTCCTTTGCATAAACCACCTTATCTTCTACCCTGTGTTCTGAGACTCTTGAATTCTTCACACTGAAATCGTAAGGATGAGTGAACCAAGGGAAGTCCCAAGGGAGATCTTGGGAACATGTTACTTTATAGGTCACTGGGCAGTGCAGGGAATGTGAACCATGGTTGTATAAGAGTTCGGTTTGTGTTGTATCTCCCATTTACTAGCTGGTGAAAATAGACAATTCACTTAATTTGGAATGGATTTGACTCTGACATAACTGTATAATGGTGCAAAAAGCCCTTCAGCTAAAATCTTGTTTTGAACACTCTTTTTTTCTTGTTTTAAACCATCATATCATGTTACTTATACTAATAATTAATATCACTTTCCTTCTGACATATAATCTTAAAAAATAATACTAGAGGTACTTTACAAAGGTACCTTTTGTCCATTAGAGCAGGTTCCTGTCAACGTCCAATGTAAGTTACTTTATTTCTTGACTGGCATTCTTTAACAATTTGGATCACCAAAATGTATGAAATGTTACATTTTTCAGTGGCTTGAATGGGATTTCTCAGGCTGTGTCTTGCTGGAGGACAAGTGTGCTGATGGGATGGTCAAGTCCCCAAGAGACCTGCCTCATGAACAAACTGCAGTCTGTCCACTGGGCTTGGAAGGTGATCTGAACAGAACACCTGACTCTTGTGGGAAGCAAAGAACCTCATAACATCATGATCAGTGACTAAGCACCTCCCACACATGAACCTGCAGTTGAGAAGTGCATTTGCAGACGCTGTTACCTAAAGAGCAAATGAAGGGAGAGAGAGAGGGAAAAAAAAGAGCAAAACAATTCATTTTCCATCTAATTAAAGTCATTATAAACAGCCTCCTGGTGCTTAACCTTTTTTCCTCCAAATTCCAATGTTTCAGTGAGATGCTCAGATCTGGAGTTTCATTGAGAGTTTTCTTAATTGCCTTTCCATCACTAATGGGATTCACTTCGTTATTACCTCTGCCAAAAGCTGCCTCCCACTTTCAGCCCCCATGCTGGGCCATTTACATGCCTATTTATAATGCACATTTCACTAAATGCTGAAGTCATGCCACCTTTAAAGTTTAGGAAGCTAAATTGAAGCTTAGTCCTTCTAATTGAGCAATAGCAACTTAAATGGCATTTTTTTCTTGAATATCCCTAAACTCTCTCTCCAAACCTCTCCTTTTCTGTTCATTCCTACCCAACTTTATCTTCCTCCTTTATTCATTTTTCCTTGTCTCTCCCTCCCCCTTTCTTTCCTTCTCAGATACATTTCTCCTTTACCTTCCCCACACTCTATTGCTACCTATGCTCATCTGCAGAGAACACCTTCATATTTCAACTTACTTACAACCACTTCTTCATCTATATTGAGCATCTGCTCAAACATCTTATTTTGTTTCACCCCAATAAAATGCTACTTAATGGATCCCAAAACTTAGCATTGAAGAGAGTGAAAGCTGACAGAGAACATATGATAATACATGACATTCTGTTTAGAAATAGGTTCAAAGTAGGACTGGAACTCTGCCTCAGCTCTCCAAACCAGACCCCTGAACGCCTGATTCAAGGAGATCTTACAGCAGAATGCAGGAGGAGACATTTTCTCTCCAAGACTCTGTAGAAATAAATGGTCTGGAAGAGGAACACTTCACTAACAAAGACAGGATGTCTCAAAGTGTGACTATCAGGTCTGTAGGGACCACCCCTCCCCTTGAGTAGGAGCTGTCTAGTTAGAGCTACAACCTAGGTGCTAAAACTGATTGGTCAAATATGAACCAATCAGCTGTCTCTCTGACTCACCTGGGAAGAACTTAAATTCTCTTCCCTAGAGGAAGTGAGCCTTCTTTTCTTCTTCCATGTGGCAATGGAGTAGAGGGGACTGCTGACCCAGGCCTCAGTGAGGTAAGGCCTATATCCCAACCCCAGCTAATGGCTGGGGTGGGGGGCAGGCTCCAGACTTTTTTCTCTCATGAATCTCTCTTTCTCATAAAGGGAGCTTTCTGTTATTTTTTCTTTGGCTGCTTACTTAGCCAAATAATATAAGAAGTTCTGTTGAGCTCTCTGACACGTGTTCTCCCCACACTGGTGGCTGGAGAACTCTGTAACTTCCCACATGATGACTGGAAAATTCCCCATCCAACTCCCCTTTTCCTAATTTACTAAATTAGAATAAATGTGTAATTAGAGGACAAGAACTCAGAATAGGAGGAGGGGGAAGGGAAGATTCCAAAATTCACTCACTCTCTTTCTCTCCCTCCCTCCATGTTGCTTTTTATATTTGTTAGGACCCAGGACCCCGACCCCCGACTCAAAAGAAGACTCTGACCAACTCTCCTATGCAACACGCAAAGGGTTTTATTAAAAATTACCAGGCATGCCCAGGGCTCAATGTGTATCCATAGCAAGACAGAGGCAATGAGCCCAGAGCCAAGTGTGAGCAGATCCTTTAAAGAGAAAACAAACATACATCACAATTCGGGAAATCTTTATAGGCTTTTCCATTAACCAGAGCATCTGCACATTCCTTCCATATCTATAGAACCCATCGTCCAGGTCATTCTCAGTATTTACTGGCCAGGCCACAGATGCAAGATTACAGGAAAACAAAGGCAGGATTATAGGAGCAGGGTGAGGTGGGGGAGGCGCGTACCAACATACCATTCTGGAGTAGACATTTCACTTTTTTTATTTCCTTTTACTAATAATTAGCTCCCTCTTTCCTTGAGATTTTCTACTTTTATTTTAATTTTACTCTAACATATTAATTATCAGTAACCCATATCAAAAGAACAGACCATCTCTCGAGAAAGTGTTCACATGTGCTAAAATAACTCCCTAGAAAGTTCTGAAGGGAACAACAGTCCATAACATATCAACATAGCTTGGTCAGAGAGAGAGAGATTAGGACATGGGATTCAGGAAAGACTAGCACTCATTCATTCCCTTTAAGCACAGAGAAGTACTCAACTGAAGGACACTGCTTTTGTCTCACAAAAATGGCAATGACAGTGACTTTTACAACAAGGAGTCCCAGGTATTGAGTGCTCGTTATCATTATTTTAAGATGCTTTCTGTTTCGAAAAACAGATACCAAACCAAACCACATTCCTTGTCATCAATGCACATATTCAGTTCCGCTATGTTTCTTTGTGTCTCAAATCTGCCATTAAATTTGTCAATGGCCCTTGTGACATGACACTCGATATCTAAGCTGGAGAGATAGATCAGTAGTTAAGGCATTTGTCATCAAAGCCTAATGACCCAGTTTGACTCCCTAGTACCCATGTAAAGCCAGATGCACAAGGTGGCACATTCATGTGGAGTTTGTTTGCATCATTTAGAGGCCCTGGCATAACCATTCTCTTTCTTCTCCCTCTGCTTGAAAATAAATAAGTAAATTTTTTCAAAAAATAAAAAGGATAGTATGCCAAAAATTGTGTAAGTCCTTTACATATGATTAAAATTTTTATTTATTTGAGAAAGAGAGAGAGGGAGTGCGAGTCAGATACAGAGATAGAATGGGTGCAGCAGGACCTCCAGCCACTGCAGATGAATTTCAGACACATGAATCTCCTTGTACATCTGGCTTTACAGGAGTACAGGGGAATCAAACTCGGGTCCTACTTTGCTGGCAAACGCTTAATCGCTAAGCCATCTCTCCTGTGTTTTATTTTCTGATAAGGCTTTTGTGAGGTAGGTAATGCTATGAATCTTCTTTTTATCTGAGGGAAAATAATGCTCACTAAAGATAAAATCTTTGGGGAAGATGACGTGGTTAGAGGTTCTAGCTTCAACTTTCAGCCAGTGAGTAGACTATGATAGAGGTCAGGAGGTAAGGAAACAATTTAAGATCACACTTCTAATGATCCTCATTATTTCCTATTTTTCCATTTATCATTTTATTGAATGGCTCATGGATTTGTATCTAAAGAAAGGTAAAGTTGATTTATTATGATTTAAATTCCTAATGGCTGTATCTATCATTATGAGTTAATGGCATTCTGAACTTATACATACATTGGTTTCCATTATTTTAATTAATGTGAAACTTTCTGAGAGAAGGAGACATCCTCATTGATAATCAACACAGTTAGGTTTCTCTTGGAATACCCTCTTCCCTATTCATCACTCTGGGAATCTCATTCTGAGCTTCATATTTTCAATTGTACTGTGTCTTGATCTTGACCTTGCCAAAGTATATCCTGTGAGTAATGATATACACTGTACTCAAGCTAATTAGCACACTGTGAAATGTCAGCATGGAAAGAGTCTTCTTCCCCTTAGCAAAGGAGACATTTCCTAGTAAAGGGGAAGTCTAAGGGGCGGCTGTGAGGAATCTGTACAGCTGGTAGAGACCAGTGTCGAAGGGTCAGCTTGTAGTCTTTAGAAACTAACATCCAAGCCCTATGTAGTGGTGGTCTAAGCAGACAGGGTGACATCTTTGTTAAGAGAAGGCTACTGAGCAGGAATCCTGCTCCCTGTAGCATCTCCTGTCTCATGGTCAAACCTCTGCCTGTCTGGCCAAATCTAGTGGAGGACAGAAATAGTCTTTAATAGCCTGCAAGCCACATGAGAAGGAACACTACACAATGATGACATGCTTCAGGGGTCACACCTCAGTAGCATGCCTGTGGCAGCCACCATGCATGCTCAAGCAACAGTGCGGGGTCAAGTGTGATGAGGGGTGTGACAGAGCCAAGCTTATGAGTCCGGGTCCCGGAACTCATAACTTAGCAACATCTCTAGCTCTGTGTTACTGTGTACTACCTCTCCACCTGTCTGTCTTCATCAACTGTAAAAAGTAGATTGAGGGGCTGGAATGATGGCTAAATGGTTAATGTGTTTGCCTGCAAAGCCTAAGATTCTGAGTCCAATTCCCCAGTACCCACATAAAGCCAGATGCATGATGTGGCACATGGGTATGCAGTGGCTGGAGGCCCTGGCATGCCCATTCTCTCTCTCTCTCTCTCTCTCTCTCTCTCTCTCTCTCTCTCTCTCTCTCTCAACTCTTTCTCTCTCCCTCTCTCCCCATCTTTCTTTCTCTCAAATAAATAAATATTTTTTAAATGTAGATTTCAAAATATTCACATTAAATTGTTAAAACATTGAAACCACACACCCATACACAAACCTGTGTTAAATAATCAATCCGTGTGCCTTCCTTCCTCTGCATTCTCCGGGTCAATCCATTCTCATTTCTTAAATGAGAAAACAAATGCCCAGAGAGCAGATGGGCTTTTCAAAGACACTCAGTTAAAGTTAGTAAAGAGTAGCCTACCATAAAGCCCACTGAACTTGGAGTCAGAGGCATACTGGAAGCACCGCTTCACTCCCTAATATGAGACAGAGTGTGACTTCTCTAGGCCTCTGTTTCCTTGGGACATCAGGGAAACTGTCCTGCTGCTCTTTCTGGATCCCTGGAATGCTTTTATTCCATAGAACACTGAATGGGGAAAGATGCTTAAGACAGTGATAGAAGACTCCAATTTCACCTGGGATTCTTCTCCAGTGTTTGCAGGGAGAAGAGGGGCTGGCAGGCATGCAGGAAGTGTGTGAACCGCAGGGACTCAGGCCAGCTTGCCTTCTGGCTCATCTGGATCCGACTACCACTGTACCCCTCACTCCCCCACCAAGAAAAACACACACATACAAGTAGGAAATTTAAAGTGGGCTCAGGTTAGCAGTGCTCAAAATCATTATTGATAGAAAAAAATGGGGGCTGGAGAGATGGTTCAGTGATTATGGTGCTTGCCTGCAAAGCCTAAGGATGGTAAAGCCAGATGTGCAAAGTGGCCCATGTATCTGGAGTTCTATTGCAGTGGCCATTTTCTCCATTTGTCTCTCTTCTCTCTATCTCTCTCTGCTTCCAAATAAATAAATTAATTAAATATGTATTAAAAACATTGTAGAGTTGGGCATGATGGCACAAGCTTTTAATTCCGGCACTCAGGAGGCAGAGGTAGGAGGATCTCCATGAGTTTGAGGCCACCCTGAGACTACATAGAGAATTCCAATGATTACATTGAAAAATTGTTTGTAATATGGTGCCAGGTGGTGAACAGTGGTTTTGTTTGGGTTGCTGTCTCTTCTGTGCAGTCATCACACACGTCAGTGGCCGCTTAGTAGCATGGAATTTGTGGGTCTTAAGGTCCCCAACTTTTTCTTTAATCATTTGTCTTAAGAAGTACACATGTCTTCATTTTGTAACAATTATTTCCTTTGTAGATCTTTGAAATTTCAAAGCATCCTTGATAATACTTGAAATATACTATAACATTTAAGAACTACTATTTGAGTTAGGGAAAGACAAAGTTTGCATGAAATTCTTTATCACCTTTGATGTCAGTTGTAATAACCTGAAAGTCTATTATTTTCTTTATCATGGAAATGCATTACCATGCCAACATTCTCCCTTTCTAAACTTTGTCCTGGACTAAGAGGGCAAAGGAATCCCAAAAGAAGCCATTTTCCCTGCCCAGATTCTAATAGATAGGAGATAATCAGCTTGCAACCTTTTATTTTTATACCTCAATAAAAGGGAATTAATGAGTGGTTGATTCATTAAAGACCACAAAAGGGGCATATCTACTTTTCTTATCCATAACTAATTATGAAAGGACAAAAGGGCATTTGAAGGGGAGAAGAGATGCTGAGAAGAGTGCAGAATCAGCCACTGTGCCTGACAATGCATCCTTTCAACTCACCACCCTTCCTTTGATGCTTCCAACTCCCTGGCTTAGGTGGCTTGGTGGATCTAACACTTTTGTAAAAAGCAAGATTACGCTCAGCTAGGACACCCCATTGAGAGAGGCTGATCTCAAAGTCTTTAAGATAGTCTCACTTGATAATGGAAGGGGTCTTCAGAAAACTAGGGTCCTGGGTAGCAAAGAGGCAAGTAAGGAAACATAGTCATAAAACACATATTTATCTACTGATTCATTCAGTGAGAATGTGTGGAGAATAATTCATTTACTGTGCTAGGCATAGAGAAGCCAGGATGTCCATACTTCTTATAGGGTCTCTTTTCTGCTAGACTCTTGAAACAACACACAGAGGAGAGAAAAGGAGGGCTCTTCTTTCCTAAGTGACTGACTCTTCCTTCCCTTCAAAGCCCTTCTTTTCCTCTTATCAGTTACATAAATATGTGAGCATATATAAGACCTTCAAAGAATGCTCAGAGATGCTCTCTCTCCCTTTCTCTCTCTCTCTCTATATATATATATATATATTAAATATATATAAAAATAATAAGGAATTATATATATAACATATATATATATATATATATATATATATATATATATATATATATATATATATATCTTCTAATAGTGCAGGTAATAGGAAAGATTGATCCATTGGATGTTTTTGCTAGTATCCTGCACATTAAAATATTATTTGATGTGAATGTCAATTAGTTATTAATTACCTATTTTAATATAATAGCACTAATTTCAGTAAGTTAGACAAAAAGAATGTCGAGTAATTCATTAGTGAATAATTGTTTTTATCTTAAATAAGTTGATTACTAAATTTTCTTAAGAGAAAAAAACATAAAAGCTGATTATCTTGAGTAATTTCTGATATAAGATTGGCAAGAAAATTAGATATTAATTTTTTCTTAGTAAAAATTTTGATTGTTTAAAAATGTACATTTGCTTCATAGTCTATCTTCTATTATTGTTTATGTAAGGAGTTTAGGGATTAACACTTGAAATTATGTTTTTAGGGCTGTGATCTTACCATCCGCTTTGCACTGAACACGTTGGATGGCTAATTTTGGACTCACATGTGGAGTTCAATACCTGCTGATCAGAGAGGTTGGAAGAACAGAGAGGATATGACAGGCATTCAAAACTGCAGATGCTGTCATTAGTATATGTAGTATTGGGATTTTATCAGAAGAAATGCAGAAAGCTTTTGTCTTGAGTCCCATGTCCTTCCTGCTCTGACTTAAGCCCAACTTGAAATTCCACAGCTCGCCTGACTTCGCAGTCATACTGCAATGGCACTTTCACAGGTGGTGAAGGTAGTTTCATCTTTGACATTCCTGCAAATTTCAAACAGTCTTGGTAGGCTGCACCATGTCATAAACAGAGAAAGGGATTGTCCCGGCTTTTAGTGGAAACCCAGCTTTTCTATCCATCATCATGGAGTCACAGGAGATTTTACTGGGGACAACATTCTAACCACCTAGAGCAGTGCCTAGAAATGGGAAGGTATACACACAAAGTTGATTAGCAAATCCTTTGTAGTTTGTAATTTTTGTGGGACGTATCATGGAAAGTGAAGTGTAAAAAGCTGGTTTCTTCTAATTTTTTTTTTTTCTGGAAGAATCAGCCTTACTAGGACAATGACAGCAGCAATACAGGAAGACAGAGGCTGAGGTCCCCTGTGGCAGTGTCACTGGGTGCCTCTCCTTGAGTCCCCAGGATATGTGTGATAACACCCAGCATGAGGATGGCAGAACCATCAGGGAAATTGGGGCATGCTGCTACAAACATTTTAGCTTCCTTGATATCCATTTTCAATCTTCTTCCTTGCTAACAAATCCCTAATTAAGTTCAGGGTGGCCATATGCCCAGTTTAAACAAGAAAACTCCCCAGCCTCCTTTACAGTTTTTGACACAATTCTTAATGAAATTCAAAATGAGAGTCACTCCTCAGAGTTTTGGAGATAACTTTTCAAAGGAGATAAACTAAGCTGGCCTTTAGCCCTTTCCTGTTTGATCTTTGCTCATCTGGAATGTGGAGGCCCAGCAGCTACACCGCAGCTCCAGTCAATCAAGAAGCCAACACAAGAGTACCGAAAGTCTTCTCATTTCTGGATAAAATTAGAATGGCTGCTGGTTATATCATTGCATTAGATTTCTGCTACGACAAACTTAATGCAAACTGTAGTTGATGTAAAGACTGTATGAAATAACAAAGTTCATCCTGAGCACCTGACATCCTGTGACAGGCCTCCATAAATGTCACTTCCTCTTTTTCTTAATGTACTAAAGAACATTCACACAGACACAGACACAGGACACGAGGTGTTAAGAATGCTTTGCAATAATCTTGATCATGAATGGGACTGTAACCAGTTAGGTACAAAACCTGGATATAGGAGGAGAGAGGGAGAGGGAGAGGGAGAGGGAGAGAGAGAGAGAGAGAGAGAGAGAGAGAGAGAGAGAGAGAGAGAGAGAGAGAGAGAGAGAGAGAGAGAGAGAGAGAGAGATTGTACCACACCCTCTTCAATTTTGAATGAGAAGAAAACTACCAGGCTGTGACAGCCTAGAAATAGTAATGATGGAAGATTGAACCTGGAGCCATCCGATTCAGATGACTCAATGCCATTTCATTGTGCCCATCAGTAAGGGGACAGGATATGTTTTCAGAAGAGACATATGATTCAGGTTTCTTGAAGGCTTTCTTTTTTCCTTCAAAAAACATGGAGGGGGGAAATGTGAAAAAGAATCATTATGTGTTTCCAAGTACACAGAAAAAAATGTTCACAGTTGGCAAAAATTGAAGAGTTAGAGGCAAACAACTGCTGTGAGGCCAAGCGTCATCAAGACAGTTCAGGTGGCCAAGGACCTCAAGGAGAGAGCCCTCAGTGAACACCCATGAGCATCCTGAAGCTTGGGTCTCATTCTGTAAACCTGGCCCTCATGGGCTCCAAGTCACAACTTCCCTTTCTTAACAGATGTGTGATTAACCTTTGGTTGTCACTTAACCTCGCTGTGCCTCATGTCATACAAAGCAAAATGAAATAATAATAAATTTTCATGAAGTTGATGTAAAGAGTAAATGGATTCAGGCAATTAAAATATCGAATCTAGCCCATATAGGAAGTACTTGATGAACCCAGGCATTCTGATAGCCTTTGCTTTTCCAGGCTACCGTAACAAGTAGAAACAGATTTATCATCAGTGAAATATAACAGTGTTATAAATATGCAGGGAAAATCAAAACACTGTCCACATGTTTATGGAACAAGAAAGCTGTTGAAAACTAAGCATCTCAGCTGTTTCTGCCTTTTCTCATTAACATGTGTTTGCTCTTTCCGATTCCTTTTGTTCTCTGCGATCAGACAAGTGGGAGCAGGTGCCAAAGTTGAGGGAATGATGCGGGAGAACGAAATTTAAATGGAATTATAACAATCTCTTTGTTAACTCCTTTATTCCCTGAAAACTAAGAGAGAATAGGAATAAACAGAGCTACATAGCTCCAGAAACCAATTATTTCAAGCAAAAAACAAAAAAACAAAAAACAACAACAACAAAAACTCAAGAAGGCCAGGCTGAGGCTGTCAATCTATAGCAGGTGAAGTGTCACAATGCCACCTGAAGCATTAGGTAATGAGTTTCAGATTGGGTGAGGGATAGACTAATCAATTCTTTTAATGACCCTAGACGTTTTTTTTTTTTTTAGTAATGAATGTACCATTAAAAAAAAAAAAAACACTTAGTATGAGGAAACCAGAACTTCTGGTCACCCAAGTTGAAATCAGATTCAACAGAAGGTAGAATACCAAGCAAGGCAGATACGTTGATTTGTACTAGACATTAAATGTCCCCTGTCTACCATATGACTTGTTGAGTGCTCAAGGAACTAGCCCCATCCACTCAATTATGAGACCTGCCTGATCAGGCAGAGAATGACAAGAAGATATGACTATTTCTCTTCCGCTAACTCTAGTTTCAGCTCCATGGTTTGTTGAACTGCAGAATGTATTTATGGGGAGTTTCTGTCCTGTATGCTGAGGGGCTGGTGGAAAAGGCAGCAATAGAGCAACCCAGTATCAGAATCCAAACTTCCCTAATGTGGATCTTGCAGCTGAGGGCTGGAGTCACTGTGAGTACACACTCTGTGTACCAGTGAGATACAAAAGCTCTTTATGTATTTATGTACTTGTATATACTACATATACTACACAGCAACATTTCTGTGCACTTGTGATACACATATATATTCATACATGCTCATGTTAATGTTTTCAACATCTTGTAATGTAGTACAGGTGTGAGAAGAGTCAAGTTCAGAGAGAGAGAGAGAGAGATTGTGGAAGAAGAATAAGAAACCACAAGTTTTATTTGTGTAAATAACTGAGTGAATGTGAATCTCCCTTGTTTATCTCTTTAGCCACACAAGTCTGTATATATTATTCCTTTGTAAAATAGGGCTTCCTTACATTTCAAGGTAATTTTCAGGATTAGGTACAAGAATAAGCATGAGGCCTGGAGAGATGGTGTAGTGCTTAGACATTTGCCTGCAAAGCAGGGCCTGAGTGTGATCGCCAGTACCTACTTATAGCCAGATGCACAAGGGGGTGCATGTGTCTGGAGTCCTTTTGCAGGGGCTGGAGGCCCTGGCATGCCCAGTTTCTCTCTGTCTCTCTCTGTCTCTGTCTCTCTCTCTCTCTCTCTCTCTCTGTCTCTCTCTTTCTCTCAAAAGATAAAATATTTTTAAAAATAAATAAGCATGAGATTATTTTGTAAAATGTTATCCAGATATCATCATGTATCCCCTTATCTACACAGTACATCTACTTTAGCATTTTGTAACTTTGAGCAATTTAATTTTTCCGACAACATATGCACAAGAACAATTTGGAGTTAAGGACCAAGTTGTAGACTTTGTCAAGTCTCAGCTTCCAGCACACCAAAGAAGCACATGTGTTAATATGAATGCCCCTCCTAAACAGATGCCCCAAACTCCATCCCATTATAAATCCCAGGTTCACCCAATAGCTAGACTATTTCCTATCTATTAGAAATTGATACACAAGCCAAATTCCCATGCCAAGAATGCTGATTAAATTCCAATAATTGTTACTGTTAAATAGGATGTTTTACTTGAACAAAGCAAATTATATGATGTTTTGACTTGTGTGTTGATATTTTGTGGGAATTGGTTCTTAATCTTTTCAGCTCTGTAAGCTATTTTGGAGTGATTCGTTTTTTTTCCCTAAATTGAGTAAATGAGTGACTTCTGTAACTACTTGTTTTATTTCTTTATATGCAATACTATTTTTGTATATCAGCAATGAAAGGATGGGAATTTCTAGGCAATTTAGCATCTGAACAATGAATCAATTTTTTATTTTTATTAAAGTCTTCCATTTAAACTACTGACATGCTATTTATGCATATCTATACCAGCAAGTAATGTTTCTGTGCTTCTTTAAGAAACAAAAGCATCTACAAAGCTGTGCATTATTTACATTCAAGATAAACATATTAGTTTTAAGATAAGTTAATTTTGGAAAAAAAACACTCAAAGTTTCTAGTATGCAATCAACAAAAGAACTAGTTTTCCCTGTGGCAAAACAACCCAACATATCAATTTAGATAATGTTGAAATCTATGATTCAAAAACGTGTGAAGAATTTTGGGTTTAACAGTAACATTCTCTGTCTCTAAATAGCAAAGCTATCTATCTATCTAGAGCAGGAGCCTCTTCCTATTGTCCCTAATGGAATTAAAATAGTATCAGACTACTTACAGGGCTTTCATTTACAAGAGGGTTGGATGTTCCTTCCAGTTTTTTAAAACCAATTCAGAAAGACTCAAAAATCCCAGAATCCCCAGGCTTCTTGCACAAGGAACCTCAACATACAGACTGATCTAGTCCCTTGCCCTTCATAGCACCACCTACACTGCCTTCCCCTTCTGTCAGCCGTCTGGATCCTGTATCCCTGAATAATAGACATCATGTTTGAAAGGGACTTAAAACTGTGCAAGCAACCCTAATTAAGGGAAGTGGGTCATATAAGTACACTGACAGACACACACACACACACACACACACACACACACACACACACACATCAAAGTAGAAGACAGTCTGGTTGGGAAGAGGAATGGGTTCAGTGGAAGGGGGTGGGGAAGAGGAAAAAAGACTGAGGTGGAAGGCTATTATGATTAAAATATTATATGCATTTTGTTTCAGTAAGTAGGTATACTGAACTTATCAAATTGCTTTCAAAAGATTTATATTATGCCTAGGCCCACAGATTAGTGCTGTTCTCACCTTTGCATGACTCTGTTTCCAGAAGCTTCTTTTTGCAGATGGCAATGACTATTGGGGAGTCTCAAAACTCATCAAAGTGCTGAGAATAAGTGTTTGTTAAGTGCTCAGCTACTAATGCAACACCTCTATCATGTCCCTTGGGTTCAGGGAACATTGCAAAGAAACAAACAGAAATAATATGAGCCAGAGGATGGGAAAGAGTACTTTTTACACTAGGTTCTAGATGAGAAGTGTTCATTATTTCATGGCCTAACAATTACTCTCTTTATCTCCACAAGACCTGCAGAATAGTAAAGTCATCAACATTTCCACATGAATGATGGAGAAGGGTAAAACTCACAAGACAACAAGAGAGGAGAGGAATTCGCTAGAAGAAGGATTTAGTGGAAGTGTGGTTGGGGAGAAGAGGCATCAGAAAATGATGGTAGGGGATGATGACCAAATGATGTTATTTTCATGACTAAATGTTGTCAATGAAAAGGATAAAAAAAGAGAAGAAAAATAACTCTGAAATGTTCACAAGTAACAGTAAATCTTCCAACTTTAATTTCCTTTTTTTTTTTTTAAAAAAAGACCCAAAGCAGTCACTTTATATGTCACAGAGACATGAGTTGAGGTGTGTTGTACTCTGGGCACATGTTGTATTCATGAGAAACAAAAACACGGGAGTTTTTAAAATAACCAAGATTTTAACTTTATGTTGGGGACTTGAAAGTAGCAACAAAGGATCCTGAAAACATGATATTTTTACTTTGTTCAAATAATTTATGATCCACTTTCTTAATCTGTTTTTGCAATTACATAATTAGAAATATCTGTATAGATATATACATAATTAAATATGGTAAAATGTAATAGAAAATATGATTCAATTATTAAGTTTATCTTCTAGAAAAGATCTTATTTATTGCATCAAATTTATATATTTCATTTTGCTGGCAAATGTTATTAAAAGAATATTCAAGCTACTTTAGTACTAGAACTTCCTTTCCCCTCCCTCAGGACATAACTGTTATCTTATATGAGCCTTATGTAACAGTCTGTGTGAATTTTGCCTTATTAAGCATTGTGCATTCTTTTATTAAGTTGTTTTATTGGGATCCAATTGTGTATTTGGAAAAGTAACATTTTATTCTAAACAGGCATGTACTTAAAGAATAAAACTCTTTATAATGCCAAAAAAGACCCCAAAGTGAGTCTTTTTTCAGAACTTTAATTTCTTTATATATATTACATATTTATATATATAATATATATAAATTATATATATAATTAATTTATTTGAGGGGGCAGATAGATAGGCAGAGAGAGAGAGAGAGAGAGAAAGAAAGAGAGAGAGAGAGAGAGAGAGAATGGGCATGCAGGGCCTCTAGCCACTGCAAATGAACTCCAGACACATGTGCCACCTTGTGCATCTGGCTTTACATGGGCACTGGGGAATCGAACTTCGGTCCTTCTGCTTTGCAGACAAGCGCCTTAACCACTAAGTCATCTCTCCAGCCCAGAATTTTAATTTCTTACAGAGGTATATGTCACAAAGTTACCTGGCCTCTACCCAAAGACGTTCCATGATGAGAAAGTTATGATCTTCATGATCATTTCTTTACATCCTTCCTCATCATACCATTTGCCATTTCTAGCTTCTTACCCAGCCCTACCTTCTTCCTTTCTCTTTGTATCTCTTTCCATTTTTCGCTTCTTTAATGAGTACTGTACTAAAACTCGAGATGACAAAACCAAGTTTGGTTTGTAACTAGATTGTGTATTATCAAGTGTGACCCTGTTCATATGGCAACGTTCCAGAACACAGGTATTGTCTTGTGATCTCTGTGTGCTGATGTAGGGAAGAAAAAAAAAGCATTAGGGAAGGAGAGAAATAGGCCATCCAACCCTTTTTTATGATGCAATATATTCACAAGAGGCCTTTGATATACATGAGTCAAGGAGGCCATGACATGGAGAAATACTGTGTGAATACCCTCGTAATTGGTCTTGATGGCACAATATGTCAACATGTTCTGACTTCACCAAGGGGAGGCAGAGAGCGTGACTTAGGTTAGGGCAACTGTAGTCTTTCTCTAGTTTTGAATCTTAAGTTCATTTCAGAGGTCCTAGAACACATTAGACAGGGTAGTTTGTAAACTATGGAAGTTTAGCTTATGGTCCCTGGAGGCTGAGAAATGCAAGATGAGGATTCTAGCAGGTAGAGTTTGCTGAACACCTTGCTCCTCATAGATATCACCCAATTGTGGATGTATCTTTTAAAGTGATAATTACTGAAAATCATTTAATAAAAATGCTGGGGAGAAGATGGGTTTTAAATACATGGGTATTTTAGAGGTCACGTTCAGATCACAGTTTGAGTTGTAGACTGAAAGAAAATGTATTATATGACACTTGGGCCTGATGATCACAGAATTACCACTGCCCAGAGTCACAGCACTCCTTATATTTATTTTCCTCCTGTCTGTGCTGTGACTTACTTTGATCACATTACATCTTCATTTCTGTAACCCTTCCAGGACTTATTGTTACAAATCAAACAATAGCTATTGAAGAAGGAAGGTTATTCTGCACAGAAGGCACTGTGCATGAAAAGATCTAGAGGTATGAAAGACCCAAAATGTATCTGGAAGATGAACTTTAGGAAAATAAATGAGGATGTAGTGCTGTATTCACTGTTAAACAAAAACAGAGAAGCTAAAGAGAAGATTTCATTGACTATCTTAGTAAACTAAGAGAGCTAAGAAATCTAGACATGACAGTTTTGTTTCTGATTCTCATTTTTATAGAAGAGAATACTCACACCTACGTTATTTTTAATTAGTTTATTTGCAATCAGATTGAGAGAGGGAGGAGGGAGGGAGAGAGAGAGAGAGAGAGAGAGAGAGAGAGAGAGAGAGAGAGAGAGAGAGAGAGAGAGAGGATGAGTGCATCAGATCCTCTAGCTGCTGCAAACTAACTCCAGGCACATGTGCAAGGAGCTGGTGCAAACTCACTTCAGGCACAGGTGGCAAGTTGTGCATCTGGAATTACATAAGTACTGGGGAATTGAACTAGGGTTGTTAGGCTTTGCATGCAAATGCCTTAGTCACTGATCCATCTCTCTCTCCAGCCACACACCTAAATTCTTAAGCCCTTCACCACATGTGGAGCTGGATGCTAGAGCCCTACCTAACAAGGTAGTGAGAGCAGATTGCACTGGTGCTATGGATAGTTGTGAGCATTCTTCTCTGCTTTGATGGAAAGAAAATGAAGCCCAGTGATGATGTTCTTCAAAACCAAAATCATAACATAAAATAAGATGGTGTAAAGCATTATTAATATTTTACAAGAGTCAGAAAATATACAAAATATTAAGTTACATCCAAAAGGACTGTCCCAATAGATTTAGAAAAATCAAGAATTAAACATGTTTCTTGGATCCAATAGAAAATATACCTAGGGAAGCAGGGACGATGGCTCGGTTGGTAAAGTGCTTGCTACACAAGTGTGAAGACCTGCATTTGGATTCCTAGTACCCATGGAAAAGCCAGAAATGGAATTACCTGCCTGCCTGTAATCAGTGGAGAGGTGGGAGAGAGACAAGTGGGTCCTGTCTTATTGAATAGCTGATTTAGGTGATTGGATAAGCCCTAGGTTGAGTGACAGATGCTGTTTCAAAAATAAGGTGGAAAAAATCCAACACTGATCTTTGGCTTCCACATGCTCACATGTGCATGCACATTCACACACGCATGCACACACACACACACACACATCTTGTACATGTACACATAGATACACACATACACAAATACCTCTAGTAAAGTTGAACTTGGAATATACTCTATTTGCTAATGTCTCACTACAAAGAAAACGGCACTAAATTATAAGAATATAGGTCATGGCCTTGAAGTTTAGATGGAGATTTCAGCTATAACTGAAACTTGCATAGTGTACTAAAAAGTAAACAATGCAATAAGAAGAACAAAAGAAAAAAAAAGAAAATTTAAAGCTTGGAAAGGAAAAGTCAAAGATATAATTAGATGCAGATGACACTAAGATGTATGTAGGATCTCAAAGAGGACCAGCATAAAAATCTGTTGAAACTAATTAGAAAATGTAAATAAAATTCCCAGCTACACATTTAATATAAGCAATCAAGAATGTCCCTCTGTACCAATAAGCAACCATGGAATGCAAAAGAAAATGAGACCATTTACAACATTGCCCAAAATACTCTCAAGTATTTGAGAATTAAACTAATAAAGAATAAGCACTCACTTTAAGCAGATAAAAATGTAAAGCTCTATTACCATACTTAGAAGAATGCCTAGCTAAATAAATATCCTTGCTCTATTTACAGATGGGGCTACTTGACCTCAGAAGGAAGTCACTTCCTCCTCCCTCAATTTAATCTACATAGTCAGTGTATATTGTTGAGAACTTCTAATAGTTGGTAAGGACTTGGAAAGATATGCTAAATGTCTAGCAAAAAGTTAGGTTATATTACAAAAAGAGCAAAGTTAGGTGCTTGATCACAAGACCATTGCCATCAGTTATTATAGGGCCATGACCCCTAGAGAGTTTGGAGTATAGAGAACCCTACATTTTCCTTCCTGCTCTTCCTACGTGAAGATCCCAGACTACAGCACCACAAAAGAATCACAGGTAGAAGCTGGCAAACTCCCTCATCTGCAGTGCTAAGGATATAATTTGCCTTTGTAGGTAACTATGATTTTAGCCTTCTAGAGATCATTGGATGCCTTCAGAAAGTCTCCAAGCCTTAGCCTCAGCTGGGATCTGAACAAGCAGGTGCCTGGGAGAAAATCACAGAGAACCTCCTAAGAGAATTAACGTATGCGCTATCAAACGGTGACAGGGCTCAAGCTGGACCAAGAACAGGCTTTGTCATTAAGTGGATCGACTATCAATTGCTTAGTGTGATATGTAAGGATCAATCAAGTTGTAAATCTTTTAAAAGCTACATATAGCAGATGAAAAATTCAAGTGGATGCTAAAGTAATTTAATGTCTATGGGTGGATATGTCAGGTATCTTTATGGTGGTGAGATTTGGAAGGAATCCTTAAACACAAATTAAAAACAAAGTTGGAAGAACAGTGTTATAGATTTGACTAACAATAAAGGTGTTTGGGGCAAAGAACAACATAGCAAGTAAAAAGCCTGAAGATGATATTTCAGTGGCCTAACCTTAATAGAAACAGTGTTCAGATTATAAATACCGCCTACAAATCAGGACACACAGGAATGGACAGTGAGTATGAGTGGAGATTTCAGTAATAGTAATAGTAAAAATAAAGGCACTGCAGCTTTGCAGAGGCAAACACAATATCACATATTTTGCTTTGAAAATGCAAATTGATTTAAGCAGTAAGCATACATTTTAAAACATCATGAATTTACAAAAAGATAATTATAGTAAACAGAGTTTTTCTTTCATGGTCCTACTTCCCAGGCTGCTACTTCCTTAGATACAGCAGTTAATTCTTTATATAGCCTTCCAGAAAGCATTTTATGCATTATATAATCCAGTGTAAATTTTGTTTCCTGTAATTTTAACACTAACTCTTACTGATCTATCTATTTCTTTAAAAGCTCTCCCATCCCCATCCTCTAAATAAAACCTGCTTCTTATTGTAGCTTTGAGCAAGCAAAACTTCCCCAGACAGTATCTTTTTCCAGTAAGTGACTATTTACATTATGTTGTAGTCATGTTATGACTACATGTTATGACTTTGATAAAAAACAATGAGGATCTTTACTCACAGCAGGCTATTTTTATTTAGACAGCAACTTCCTTTTCTGGTGTGAGTGGTGGTCTCTTTCTTAGATACCATG
>PVHP010014583.1:0-38840 GCA_004024765.1 Zapus hudsonius
ACACACACACACACACACACACACACACACACCAGTTCACCAATATTGTTCATTTACCCCTAACCTCCCACTTAAGGAGGAGAATTGGAGGAGAAATAAGACACGCAGCTGCCAAAGCTTCTGTATTGGCCAACTCTATAGTTAACCACTTGTCCCTTCCTCCAAGAGACAATGGAGATCACCTGTCACAGGTGGGAACCAGGAGGGTGGAGGAAAGGAGTCAGCTGACCTCAGAAGAAATGAGTAATTCAGAGTGGCTGCAGGTCTGTAAGAAAAACAATCAGAAGGATTTCTGCCAAGTGGGTAAGGTCCACATGCCTGGGAGCCCAGCACTCAGTAGGTGGAGGGAGAAGGATTTTGAGTTCAAGCCAAGCCTTAGCTATAGTGTGAGTTGCAGGCTAGTCTGGGTTATTCAGAGAGACCCTGATTCAAAAAACCAACCACCAAATAAGTTACAAACAGAAAACAAAAAGGAGAAGGATTTCTGGGTAATTAGAAAGTATTGAAAATTTATAATTTCTAAGTATAGCAATATCAATGAATAAAATACAATTCAGGGATAAAAGTTTAAAGCTATACATGGACTAGCCTACCACGAAGATATTAGTCACTGGTCTTAATGTGCCGAATAAAAGTCAAATTATTATACATACAAAGAATAGGAAAATCTGAATTGTGGTGGGAGGTTTTAAATAAATACCTTTCAGAAACTAACAAACTGAATAGAATAGAATAGAGTATGAAGGATTTTAGCTACAAAACTTTTGAACTCTATTTTACATATAGAGGAAATGAAAGCAGAGAAAATAGGCAACCTTTTCTAAGGCATATTTGTAAATATTGAATACAGCGCAAAACCATAGATCATGTTTTCGAAAATCACAATGCAATTAAATTAGGATGGGCAACAAAATTTTATGAAGGATAATAAAGGATTTGCCATAACAATTTTTTCATAACGAATCTTCTTAATTTATAAATCTATAATAAATAAACGTGTGTTGATGCGGTATTTTAGGCAGATTTATAGAACAGAAGTGAAAATCCATAAACAGACTGGTAGGGGTAGAGTATGCCAAAGCTGGCATTTGAAATAAGTCGGGAAACAATAGAACGGTCATGGGCTAGCTGGTAAAAACTGGTAAAAACTGGCTAACTGGTAAAAAAAAAAGAAGAGGAAAAAGTACATTAGAATTCTACCTCATATCATACACCAAAATATATTACATATAATTTAATAATAGCTACACCAAGTATTAGGTGCTTTCTGTGGCTAAGAACGCTATGAATATGATGTAAATACTTACAAGCTCATTTAACTCTCACTGCTCTTTGAGGAGGGGTACATATTGTTCTTTCCATTTTTTGGATGGAAAAAAAGCAGATTTCCAGACATGAAGAACTTTTCCCAAACCAGATAACTAATAGTTGGTGGAATCAGAAACCAAAGCTAGAGCAAGCAGGCAACAAGGCCCACGTTTTTAGCCTCTGTGATATATAAAATGAGAGAATCCAACTCCACCAACAGGACATGGGATGATGGCTGACACCCAGGCAGGAGATGAACCACCCTAATTTATCATCTAGGGCCCAAACAAAACGTTTGAGGAAGTGAAGCAAGAAAGCTACCTCCACAGCAAGTCAGATAGCCTATGGAAGGGTAATGGAGACAGATCCAGAGAATACCCAAAATAGTCCAAAGCAGAAATCCAGAGACTCTTAAGATCTCAACAATCAAGACTGGAGAGGTTGCTCAGTGGTTAAGGTGCTTACCTGTAAACCAGAAGACCTGAGTTCAATTCTCCAGTACCCATGTAAAGCCAGATGCACAGGGTGGCACATGTGTTTGGAGTTTGTTTGCAGTGGTTGGATGCCCTGGCACACCCATTCTCTCTCTCTCTCTCTCTCTCTCTCTCTCTCTCTCTCTCTCTCTCTCTCTCTCTCTCTCTCTCAAATAAGTAACAAAATATCTTTTTTAAAAAAAGATCTCAACAGTAAAATAGATTTAAAACTCATCCACCATGACTCAGGGAACTTTGCAGAAGAGGAGGTGGAAAGATTGTAAGAGCCATGGTGGAGATCAACAACAAAACACACAAAAAAGCCGGCTGCTACTTATATAATTCATAACCTTCCCATCCCATGGACCATTCCAACAATCCCACTGAGGAGGGCCCCCAGCAGTTTGGGGGAAGGGAGGAGGAAAATGGGAGTGCCAACACAAGACTTGTTCATACAGTGTTTCTAATTATAATAATAAATAAGATTAAAACAAAAATACAAAATAATTATGGATACTTGAGAGGCCATTGGATTTGATTAAGCATGGCACCAAATGCAAAAGCCAATGGGGAGAATATTGCCAGATTCAATTGAAAATAATTTTTAAAAATCCACATGTCAAAAACATCCTATATATTTATAAAATATAAAGGAAATAAAATGAGAAAAAAGTTCCAAATATTTAGCAGAGGAATACTATTGGTTTTATATAGAGATATTTACATAGCCTAGTTGATAAAAAAATATTGCACAATAGAAAATTGTCAAAGGACATAATCAGGCAATGACACAAAAATGCGAAATCACAATTAATTGGTAAAAGTTCAACATCACTAATAAGCATAAAATTTGCAAATTAAAATTGATTAGAATTTCTGGCTAGTCATTTGATAGACATCAAATCGTTGAAATTAGCAAACCGACTCTCATGAAGTGGTGGTGAGATAACAAAATTGTAGAATTTTCTTTCTTTCTTCCTTCCCTCCTTTCCTCCCTATCCTTGTTTTTTTTTTCTCATTTTATAATACACTTTTATTTGATTAAAGGATTTGCCTTCTTTTGTGTACACTGGAATGTTATATTCCCTATGTATTTTACAGGGTTACAAAATGTCTCTCATTTTAAATATTACCCCAAAAGTAATTTCAGGAAAAAAGGTCTTTGTGAAATTAAACTTTTTAAAAATCATATGGACAAACAACTCTCAAACACAACTGGATTAATAACATTTCTTGTCTACTTAGCTACATGACTATCCTTGGTTTTTTGAGGTAGGGTCTTGGTCTAGACCAGGCTGACCTGGAATTCACTATGTAGTCTCAGGATGGCCTTGGACTCTCAGCCATTCTCCTAGCTCTGCCTCCTGAGTGCTGGGATTAAAGGCGAGCGCCATCACGACCGCCTCTTTCTTCCTTTTATTCTTGCGTGTGTGTATGTGCATGATAGGTGTGTGGGCTTGCACAAGCGTGTGTGGAGGCCAGAGGACAAGGCTGGGTGTTGTTCCTCCGGCAGCCATCTAATTCTTTTTGAAGCAGCGCTTCTCATTGGCCCAGAGCTCACCAGTTAGGTTGGACAAGTGGCCAGTGAGCCTTAGGGATCCTCCTGTCTCCACCTCCCCAGAGCTGGAATTAAAGTGTGTACCACACTCTTGGTAGTGGGGCAAGCACTTTGCCATCTGAGCTATCTCACCAGCCTCTGTAGAACTTTTTTTTGAAAGCAATTTGACAATCCACATTGTGAACTTTTGATCATCAGGTGTACATTTAGGAAATTGTTCTAGATAAGCAACTATAAGTAGGCTAGAAAACAGGGCACTGGTCAAATAACAAACATATTTAATATAAAATCATCCAGGATTTCCGTCAAGATGGTGGACTTGAGACCACGCTAGAGCAATGAGGAAGAAATCCAGAAGGCAGTGAGAGCCAAGGATAGCCCAATTCTACCAACAAGACCAGAAATGATAGCTGACTCCCTGGCAGGAGATGAACCACCCAGAGCACATCACTTAGGACCCAGGTGAAACCACCAAGGAAGTGGTGAGATGAGCAAGAGTGCAGCTTCCACAGTGAGACCGACAACCTGCACCAGGACAATGGAGACAAACACTGAGGAAACACACCTTCCAAAGCAGAATTCCAGAAGCTGCTAAGAGCTCAACACTACAGGAGACTTAAACTCACCCACCGTGGCTCAGGAAATTTTGCCAAAGAAGGGATGAAAAGACTGTAAATGCCATGGTAAGGGGGAATATCCAGAGGCATTGCCCCCCAAATGACTGAATGCTTCTTGCACAACTCATAGCCCTCAACCCCATGGTGCATACTGGCAATCCCACAGAAGAGGCCCTTAGAGGAATGGGGGCAGGGAGGAGGGAAATGGTGGTATCAACCCATAACTTGTTCATGCAAAGTTTTTACTTAATAAATGAAAATATAAATTTAAAAAATAAGCCATCCTTAAAAAATAATACAATACTGTAAGGTTTTTTAAAAAGCATTAAAAATAGAGTATTTGAAAGAAAGGAACTGAAATATTGTTCACAATTGAAGTTATTTTCTACAGAGAAGACCAAAACAATCTAGACAAAAATACTGCAAATAATAAGAGGGTTTAGCAAACATACAGAAAAAAAAGATCATAGCCAATTGCATTTCTATATGTGAGTTATAAAGAGTTAGGATTTAAAGTGATGTTTCAATGGCAAACAATAGCAAATAAAAGAACCCAGAGATGAATTGAAGAGATTTTATAAAGAAAGTCATAAAACGGCATAAAAGAAGATACAAGAGGAGAGGTCTAGCATGTTTATCAAAGAATCAATACCTCCAAGCTTTCAGCCCTGCTGGAATAGCCTATAGATTCAATGTAATTCCCATTAAAATCCCAGCAAGCAGACTCCTAAGAACACAGTCAAGGACTGTGAGGGAGACAGCTTTGCTCCATCTCTTTTCAGAACCTGTAAACACTGCAGACATTGGGATGTGCTGGACCAATGGAACAGGATACAGAACCCTGACACGGGCTTGTCTTGGTTAGTGTCTGCAGGCAGACTGCGAATGACATAGGTGGTTGTGAAGATCAGTTGGGACAATCTTAGGACAACTGTATGATTATAAGGGGTCTCTCCCCCCCAAAATAAAAACATGCCATATATTAAAATCATCTCATATCAAACCCATTTCACACCAAGTCCTCACTGTACAAAGGGAAGCTAGAGTTTTTTGAAAAATATTGGATGAATATCATAATGACCTCAGGTTAGGGGGGATTTCTTTCTTTTTTTCTGAAAAATTGTATTTACTTATTTGCGTGTGCATGCATGCCTGCGTGCGTGTGTGCACCTGTGTATGGGCCATATTAACATACAGGTAGAGGGCTCACATTCCAAGAATCAATTTCCAGATCCTTAAACCAAGATTAGGACACATTAAACACCCGTCATAAATATAACAGTACACTTAGTATCCAATTTCATAGCTATGAAATATCCCAAAATCTCCTCAAGAGAAAGGAACGAACAAAGAAAAGAGCAAATTAAAAAGGATCTTGTTTCTCTCACGCAGAAGAAGGACATATAAAAATGGAAGCTGTGGTTACTCCAGCTCCGCCTTTCAGAGAACGGAGGTCTATGGGAACTGGGACGGGTCTTTTAGGTTTTGGAAGGTTCAAATTCTAGAACTGTTGGTTAGAATTTTGGTAAGTCCCATGAGGGAGACCTGTGAACTTCAAGAGCTGAATGGCTCATTCTCTGAGGAGATAGCAACCTTTTCATTAGGAGGAAAGGAAGAAAGAAAGAAAGAAAGAAAGAAAGAAAGAAAGAAAGAAAGAAAGAAAGAAAGAAAGAAAGAAAGAAAGAAAAGAAAGAAAGAAAGGAAAGAAAGAAGGAAGGAAGGAAGAAAGAAAGAAAGAAGGAAGGAAGGAAGGAAGGAAGGAAGGAAGGAAGGAAGAAAGAAAGAAAGAAAGAAAGAAAGAAAGATCCTGCTTCTTAATTGCTAGGGGAAATAGCTAGCCCTGTGTATCCACTGGAAACCCATATACCTGCAAACTTGCTTTTTGTAGGAAAAAACACTTTGGGAATACTGAAGAAACTGAGCAAGATCACCAAACTTCTTTGTACATACATATATTACCTCTCTCTTTCTATTTATTTACATGCACACACACACACACACACACACACACACACACACACACAGAGAGAGAGAGCAAGGTTTCTTGCTGCTGCAAACCAATGCCCGCCTCCCTGGCTTTATCTGGATGGCTGGGGAATTGAACCCAGGCTGGCAGGCTTTGCAAGCACCTTTAATTGTTGAGCCATCTCCCCAGCCCCATATATGTGTATTTTTAAAAAATATTTTTATTTCTTTATTTGAGAGAGATAAAGAGGGAGGGTGGGGAATGGGTGCACCAGGGCCTCCTACTGCTGCAAATGAACTCCAGATGCATGAGCCACCATGTGCATCTCTCATCCATGGATACAGGGAAATCCAACCCAGGCTGTCAGTCAGCCTTTGCAAGCAAGTGCCTCTAACTCCGAGCCTCTGCTCTAACCCACATATGGGCATTTTTAAGGGCAACAAAATAAGGACACTTTTCTCAAAACTAAGGTAGAATTTATGCTTAACCAAGAAAGTTCATCCATCTTGACTCCTGATTTCCATAAGGGCCAAGGAAAGGCTCATCCTCAGAACATAAAAGCTCCCAATCCAGAGTGTTTGGTGGCAACTCCTTTCAGAAGCCCTGCTGACTGCAGGAAACGTCTTTCATTTCTCAATAAAACTCTGCTTGTGGGCTGGAGAGATGGCTCAGCTTTTGGGCTGAAGAGATGGCTTAGCGGTTAAAGCATTTGCCTGCAATGAAGAAGGACTGGAGTTCAATTCCCCAGTGCCCATGTAAAGCCAGCTACACTAGAGGGCACATATGTCTGGAGTTTGTTTACAGTGGCTGAAGGCCCTGGCATGCCCATTCTCTCTCTCTCTCTCTAATAAATAAATGAAATAAAAATTAAAAGAAAGAAAAAAGAGATGGCTCAGCTGTTAAGGCACTTGCCTGCAAAGCCTAATGAATGACCCAAGTTCAATTCCCCAGTCCCCATGTAAAGCCAGATGCACAAAGTGGTGCATGCATCTGGAGTCCCTTTGCAGCGGCTGGAGGCCATGGCACACCCATTCAATGTCTTCTCTATATCCCTCTCTGCTTAAAACTAAATTAAAAAAAATTTTAAAGGAAAAGGAAGATTTTGGCTCTGACTTAGAATCCCTGCTTCTCTAAAGAAAGCAATGCTCGCCGGGCGTGGTGGAGCACACCTTTAATCCCAGCACTCGGGAGGCAGAGGTAGGAGGATTGCCATGAGTTCAAGGCCACCCTGAGACTACATAGTGAATTCCAGGTCAGCCTGGACTAGAGTGAGACCCTACCTTGGAAAACCAAAAAAAAAAAAAAGAAAGCAATGCTCAATTCAGCACCAGAAAAGATGGAGCAATATGATTACAAAAACTCCTCACCTTATGACCACTGTGGGCCTGACCAACTGATTCATAGGGGGGAATTCATACCTGGTGCTGAAAACCCAGAGAGCTCACAGGCCCTGGGGGGTGGGGGGGAAGGAGTGGGAGGAAGCTACTAATGTAATTTGGTTAAATGGGTACCTTGTACCCATCAAACTACCTTCTAAATATTCATATTTATGCCCATAGATAAGGGCTATTCTCAGCTTTGGTTAGCGAAGCTTCTTTTTGCAGTGGGTGGTGACTGCTGGCGAGACTCAAAACTCATCACAATGCTGAGAATGAATGACTGCTGAATGCTCGGCCCTAAATGAAACATCTCTATCACCTCTTCTAAAGCTCAGGGAACATTGCAGAAGACAGGGCAGAGAGAGCCAGAGGACGGAGGAGCGCTGTGGCGAGCTCAGAGCGGCTGTGGCCTCCTTCACTGGGCTCATCGACATCCCCTCATGGGTGGTGCAGAGGCTGTGAGCCCAGCCCTCCCTGAGGAGTAATCGGTAGTCCATGGTTGCTGGGAAAGGAGGAGATGGCATCTTAAGAGATGTAGACACTAGTAAGTTGCCCAAGTTCCAGTAAATAACCCCAAACCATGCTCAGCAACCAACCCTAATCACGAAACAAAGCACTTGACTGGGGGACTGGTTAGGAAGAGGGGAGGGGGAGGGGAGGGAGCAAGAGTAGGGAATAGGGTGTGAATGAGCAAACTATATTCTGTACGTATATAAAATTGTCTACAATAAAAATATATTTAAAAATTCCTCACCTTTCTTGCAATTTCTTGAGTTTCTCGGGGTCTACCTTGATCTCTGGAGCCCCCTTTTCATTCACAAATTCAGAGATTGTCCTGCTGGCCCCATTGTCAGTTTGATTTGGGAAACCAGATACTGCAAAGAAAGTAAAAGGTATATTTTCTTGCAGGGACCCAGGCACATACAGGTGGCCTTGTAAATTTCTTCTTGGAGAAGAGCTAGGAGAATTCACCAAGGTCAAGCTGCCTTGAGGATTCCGTAAGAGGCCTTCTGCATTTAACGGAGCCCCTTGAGGTTGGCTAGCTAAAGTCGTGTCCTCCGCTCCCCTGATACCGAATTCTTGTGCACCGTGTACTGGAAAAGAACTGTGGTTTTCAGTACCGGCAAGGGGATTCCTACTTCTGATAGGCGAGAGTGGCCGGCGAGTGTTGAACCTTGAGTTTTCCTCTGAGTCTGAACTGGGAACTAAAATCGATGACATTGACAGGACTGCAGGAGCGTCATCTATCAGAGTGGAATGCATGAATGATCGAGGAGTGTTATAAGATGAACTTGTGGAAGATCTTGGAGCTGTTGGTCTGCCAGAAAGTACGTAGTCAAAAGAATTTCTAGAACTACTTAAATAATTTTGCCATTCTCTGTCGTAATCATGAACACTAGGCCTATCTTCCCTAGACATACAATCACGAGATCCGTCGTCAGCATTGAAGGAGTCGTCATCTGATCTGGGTTCAGATTTGATATCCTCTGAATGACAGGCCTTTTTCTCGCTCTCACTGTCTCCGTAGTTATTCCCTTCTGAAGACTCGCCATCAGGCCGTCTGGGCTCTTGGCACATCCTTTGGCCGGATGAAGGCTGCGTTGTCACTGGCTCGGCTACACTGCTCGTTCTTAACGAGCCATGCTTAGATTCTCTTCTTAAAGAATTACCTCTGCCATTTTCAGCATTTTTATTCAGAGTTTTATTTTTGGCTAGAGTGGCTGGTGTCCCAAGAAACCGACTTCTTCTGTGATTGGAAGGAGAGCGAGGTGAGTGCATACCGACCATCAAGAGCTCTTCTTCCAGGTGGGTTTCCTCTTCCGTGTCATAATTTTCTGATTCAGTGTTTAATGATAATGTAGAATAAAAATCCTCATCGTGGAATCTAAATGCTACCCTTCCTGGGGTGGTGGGTAGGAGTGATGGCCCCAGTGACTCGGTCAGCACCTGAGGACCAGCAGCCGACTGCAAGGTCTGGGGTCGGGCTGCATGCAGCTGGTTCTGGAAATAAGCACCAGGGTCTCTTCTGGCTCTCTCCGGGGGTTTCCCGGCTGTTCTCATCAGCTGTGAGGATGAGGCTAATAAATTTCTTCTCTCTCGAGTTGGTCTCTTTAGCTTAGTCTCGCCTGCATACATCAGACCTTCTTGTTGAACTACTGGATCTGCATTGGGAAGAGACAAATTCATCATTCTGTTAAAAGTACCCATGGGTGCCAGCCCTCTACCCAGGCATGAGGAGAATCCATTTAAGGCAATAAATAAGTTTTGGAGAAGAAAACAAGCATGGCCCACATGGGGAAGGTGCCAGAGGAGCAGGAGGGGCACTATACAGTGGGCTTCTTTTCACTTCTCCTGGGGTCCCCTTGGCAGTTCTTACAACTGTGGGTTCGGAGACTCATTCTGGAGAAACGGGAGACCCTGAGGCTACAGATTCTTTCTGCAGAAGTCTCGGGAAGACTGGTCCAGCTCCAGGCCCATCCAGTTGGGGATGGAGAAACCTCCCCCTAAATACTGGTTTTCATTCAGTAGTTATTGAAAAGGAAAACCAGCACTCCGGGAATGACTTCTGTGAAAACCACTAGTCCCTTCTCATCCAAATTCATCCCACATACATTTATAACATCACTGCTTCACACACGGCCTTACAAACAGCTCAAGTACAAGTCCGTCTTACAGGCTGGAAGGAAGGCTCTAGAAGCTAGTATCCAGGTTACACCATTACTGTTGGTCATGCTTACTATAATTACTACAAATGAAATTATAAATTTCTCAGGAAAGCATGATCTCCCCTTTGTTATCAGCCTCTAGTAGACATAAAACCTCCGGCTATCTTTGAACCCTCCCCACCTTCCAATCGTAACATAGGAAGAGATGCAGAGAGAAGAGACTGGGAAAGCGCCCAGTTAGGAGTAGTTTCTGTGGGTGAGGTCACTTACGCAGAGCTTGCTTTGTGCAAACACTGCATGAGCACACTCCTTCCTGAGCACTCATCCTGGGTATTGAGAGGCATGCCAGCCACAGCACACACATGAAACAGATTCCACAATCCCACGCTCTGATGGAGAGTACCAAGCTTAGGGAGGTCACATAACTTACCCAAGATCATATTTCTACTAAGTGATGGAGTGAACATTTGAACCCAAGCCTGCTTGATGCTAGGGTTTGTGTTCTTAACCACTACCCTGTGTCATGCCTTAAAGAACTGGCTGGACTTCCAATTTCCTTGTGAAAACCAGAGCCCATGGAATTCATCATGATGTGTATGTGTGGTTAAGGGGTTTTAACCCTGCGTGGGCATAAAATTGCTAGTGTTTCTCTGATTCCACTTCTCTCAACTCCCTGCTGACATGGGCCAATCCCCCGGTCCCCTCTCTGCTATTCTGATTCTGTGGACGTATGAGGCCCAATTGTCCTTATCACTTAGTTTTTAAAGCGATCTGCCTGCTGAGTGGACAGGACACCACTGGTCTGGAAGGTTCTTGATAACAGCTCTGCTGGGTAAATGCAAATTCTCCATGCAGCCGGCTCGGCTAAGGCCAAGTCAATACTGACTCGCTTTAATTGAGATGCCTCGCAGGGGAGCCCCCGCTCAACTCTCTAATATCCTAAGACTCTGTAAGCTTCTTTTATTGTTAGCTGCATGGGACACTCAGCGACACAGTGCGAATCTTTACTCATCAGCTCTTCCAGAAATCAGTTAAACTCTCCTAGCAGGACCCTCATGGGGTTTATAATCCCTAGAGAGAAGTGTGAACAATTTGAGGAAGGTTTGAGCATATATTGCTGTTCACAAACAGGAGTGGAGTGGAGCTGGGGTGGCCATCCACTGGGCGCTGGGAAGATACATGTTTTAGAACTAATGTGTCTATGATGTAACCAACTAAATTCTGTTTTTTATTTTTTTTTTATTTTTTAAGAAAATAAGTAGGGCTGATGAGATGGCTTGGTGGTTAAGAGTGCTTTCTGCTTAAGCATGAGGGCCTCTCAGGCCAGACACCATTAAGCTTGACTTCCCAGAAAGAACCCACATAAAAGGCTGGACATGACCACACACGAATATAACCCCGGTCTGTAGAGGGCAGAGACTGGAGAATCTCTGAGACTCGCAAATGGACAGTAGCTTCAGGTCAAGGGAGTGCCTGGCTCAAGGAAATATGGGTAATCTATAAGAAGACACCCGATGTTCTCCTCTGGCCTCTACATACATGAGCATGGGGAATGTGCATCAGTATGCACACATGCATGCACACCACATATCACATGCACCATGCACATACTGTATCCACACACACTCACCAAGAAAAAAGAAGAAAGTGACACGAAGTCAAAGTGTAGCATCTGGCCAATCACTTCTCATTTTGAATTAGAGAAGGTCCTCAAAAATCAGCTAACAGGGAGGTAACCTGAGAAGCCCAGGAGATAAAAGAATCAGCCAGGAGGCAGGAACCATGAGCTCATTTCATAGAAGCCCCTGAGCTGTCATAGTGTGACATGGGCCTTGGGGTGGAGGGAGCCCCAGCCCTGTGTGGCGCTCAGGCTGCTGCAGCTCCTGAGCCCACCAGGGAGTGCGTTTTCACCCTTCCTGTCACCACAACTGTCTTTCTCTTTAAATACTGGTATTGAATTTAAAATTCAATCAGAGCTTTATGTGAGTGTGTGTGTGTGTGTGTGTGTGTGTGTGTGTGTGTGTGTGTGTGTGGTGTTTACCCTAAAGGTGTCAGACTGTGCCATTCTATATTTATGCTATTTTAACCCCATTGTGTGTGTGTGTGTCTGTCTGTCAAAGAGAGAGCTGACAACAGTAGTTCTGGGCTGGGAATAAATACTGATTGGTATGCCAAGGGGTATGCTATTCATAGCCCAGGCCCAGCAGATGCTGGATTCTTCTCTGAGGCCTGACTGGACTCCAACTGTGGATGGAGTGCCTGTCACCTCCATGAGGTCTAGGTGCACCGAAGTGAGTCTGGATGGAGTATCTGTCTGCTCTAAGATTATGTCTTTGATCTGGACTTCCTGTGAGCTTGACCAGTAGTGCCTGACATGCCAACACTCATATATTTTTTATTTTGTTCTTTTGGTTATAAACAAGGTCCATATTATTATTGGAAAAAAATTGAAAAAATATAGAAAAAGATGAAATGGTCTAAGTCTCCCCATAACCCAAGGCTCAGCTGGTCATTGCTCATGTTCTGAGCATCAAGGATGAGCTTAGTTATTCTCTCCCTTTGACAGTGCTTTGGCTCAGCAGGTGAGGTGTAAATATGTGTTGCGGTTTACCACAGGCCTCATAAGTCTTCTCATCTATCTTTCCCACCATTCCCATCTGTTCTCCAATGATATTTGAACTTACAACCCTTTAACTAGAGACTTATTTTTTCAAAATTAAAAAATATATTTTTATTCATTTTACAAGGGGAGAAAGAGAGAGAGAGAGAGAGAGAGAGAGAGAGAGAGAGAGAGAGAGAGAGAGAGAGAGAGAGAGAGAATGGGCACGCCAGGGCTTCCAGCTGCTGCAAATGAACTTCAGATACATGCACCACTTTGTGCATCTGGCTTTATGTGGTACTGGGGAATCAAACCCTGGGCATTCGTCTTTGCAGGCAAGTGCCTTAACTGCTGAGCCATCTTTCTAGTCCCTAGAAAACAGCACAAGTGGGGCATTTTTGTACTTACAAGCATATGTTCTGCTTGGTTTCTTAAACATTTTCATTGCCATTAATTACTTTTAAAAAACACTATCATGGGGCCTGGAAGGTGGTTCAGCAGTTAAGTGTGCTTCCTGTGAAAGCATGAGGGCCCAAGGGGGCTGAGATGCCCACGTTTGGATCTCCAGATCCTACATAGACAGCTGGGTGTGGCCGTGATGTCTATAATCCAGGCCTGCGAGGAGTGAAGACTGGAGAGTTGCTGGACTTTGTGAATGACAAGCTCTGGAATCAGTAAGAGATTCCATCACAAGGAAAAGCAGGCAGGTGAGTGACCGAGGGGAACACCCCGTGTTCTCAGGCTGCCACAGTTGAATGCACAGGGCACTGCATTAGCACATACATGTGCACACATCACACACACACACACCACACCATGTGTATGACATAAAAAAGAACACTTACCATAATTTCAGTTTTAGGGTACATTATATGAATATATCTTCTTCCCCTACTGCTAGAAATATACATGTATATAAATATCTTTATACATACATATATATTTTTATTTTTGAGGTTTTGCCACCACAGATCACACTGTGATGAATATCTTTGCTCACATATCTTTGACAACATGTCTTCTTTTCTTAGAATAGATTCAGGGAGCAGAACTGCCAGGTTGAAAGGTATGAACTTTCTATAGGCTTTTGACAAATGTTGCCAAATTCCTTTCTAGACGGTTCACACCAAAATGCCCTCCAGGTAGGATATGAAAACATCTCTGTCATAACTGTGTCTTCAGCATTTTGTGTCTCTAATACAACAGTACCCAGGAAGTGTTAGTAGTTAGCTCTGCTTCCACTATTAAATGTTATTTTAGCCAATTTGGTAGGCGGGATTTATTTATCTCTCATGTGAATTTATATTTCTTACATATTGTCTATTGAGGCTGAGCTTAAGAAGTTTATTTGTCACCTGTATTCCTTCTGTGAACTCTGTTACGCTCATTTCTCATTTTCTATTAGGTATTCATGGGGTTTAAAAATATTGATATGCCAGAGCCGGGCGTGATGGCGCATGCCTTTAATCCCAGCACTTGGGAGGCAGAGGTAGGAGGATCGCCATGAGTTCAAGGCCACCCTGAGACTACAGAGTGAATTCCAGGTCAGCCTGGACTAGAGCGAGACCCTACCTCGAAAAACCAAAAAAAAAAAATATTGATATGCCAGATCCCTCTTTATATTTTCTTGATCACATATGTTCTAAATGTCTCCCTAAAACAGTTCCAATATCTGGCTCCTACCCTGGTTTACGTAAGCCACGTTAGGATGTGAGAAAAGGAACCGAAGGAAGAAGATACTTAGGGGAAGATAAGGAGCCCTGGGTGTGATGGAAAGTTAGGACAAATTCCCAGTGGATACAGGGTTAAGGAAGATGTGTCCTGGGTGAGAGGGTAGGTTATGTAAGGCCCCCATGGGTGCAGGAATGTTTTGTGCATGGACAAACTCACATTTCAAATCATACCTTAGGGTTCTTTGAGGGCCATGGGGAGGAAGCAGGAAGAAACTAGCAATCTTCTCATGCCTTCCATGTGGACCTACTGTGTGCTAAATGCTGGTCTATGTGTTACTTCATTTAGTCATTGTAATCAGCAGGGTAGATCTCACCATCTGTGTTTTAAAATGAAGGAACTGGAGCCCACAGTGTCTCCATGATGAGCACACAGGACCTCACTACTCAGACGCTTCTATCCAGGAGGCATTCCATCAATGGGAACTTGGAGAATATCTCATCACTGCAGGTTTATCTGTACTTGAAGGTCCCCAAATTCAAGCCATCCAAACACTCCTGTGTTCTCTGTGCACCACCACGGCTTATTTAAATAGGAAGACGACTATGTTCATTTGGTAACAAGGTGTGATGCTGCTGGTTGTTCTAAGGGCAAGCTTGGTTGTAACATGTGTCTTTCCCTGAGTTTCGGGGGATTGGGGGGTTCCTAGATCCCATTCTCCTTTTCTTCCTGCCACTGCAAGAGAGGGTGGCAGAGAAAGCAGAACTGCATGGTGTGGGCCTTTGGATACGAGCACAGGAATAAAACTTGGAGAGGAAGGCTCCACTAAGCCAGCGCTTTGAAATAAAACAGACGCTCATGATGTTATTTCTTCCACATGAAAGGATCTTGCGGATACAACTGCCCTGGATCACAGGGGAGAACTTCCCTGTGGGAGGTGAGCAGTCTGCCACCCACGGGCATCCATCCTCCCCTCCTGGTGGGTGCGTGGGCACTGTGTCCAGGTGAGACCTCCCAGAGCAGCAGGCCATTTCTCCACCTTCCCCAACCTCATCCCTGTGTCCACTCGAAACCATGGACAGTCATGCTCTGACATAATAGAAGAGAAAAATAAAAGATCAACACCATACCTCCCTCCCTGCCAGCCTCTCAGAGAAAATAAACCCAGATCAAATAGTTTGCTTTTAAAGCCTTATAAATGTATCATTTAAAGGTAATTCTCCATCACACAAAAGCACAAGCTTTAGTCTAAAAGTCAAATAGAATTTACCAGGTAACAGTACAAGCCAGTCCTCCTCCCTGAGGACCAGGGCACAGCGGCCATAGTCCTTACCTGCTCTGAGAAGAGCTGGCGACTTCACTGGTAGCTGTGGTTTCTGTCTGCTTCTCTCCCCAAGCACTCTTGGGCTGTGCATTTCTGGGCTGACTGTCAATCTCCCCAGGTTCGGTCTCATCTTCCTTGATAAAATCTTTGGTGGCTGTGCTGCTGAAAGGTGCAAAAGCTTTTCAATAATTAAGTTTTTATAGAAAAACACTTTCTGTTTAAAGAATGATGGCGGGACCCAGCAGTGGAGGTGTGTGTGGTAGGGGACTAGGGAGATGGCTCAGCAGTTAAAGGTGTTTGCTTGCAAAGCCTGAAGGCCTGGGTTTGATTCCCTAGTCCCCATATAAAGCCAAATGCACAAAGTGGCACGTGTTGTCTGCAGTTTTTTTGCAGTGGCATGAGATTCTGGTGTGCCTTCTCTCTCTCTCTCTGCCTCTATCAGATATATAAAATAATAAATAAATAAATAAATAGGAAAAGAATGGAGCCAACAGAGCAGAGAAGAGCTGGTCTTGAAACCTGGTTCCATTGCTTTGTAGCCATGTGAGCTTGGGAAAATCTCATCAAGCCTAAGTTTCACCACATGTTACAAGGAAAAGTACAAGTGCTTCCCAAGGCCATTCTCACGGGCTTCGTGAGCACCAGTGATACCTACAATGCAGGCGATACAAGGTCTTTCCTTTTACTAAGAAATTTTCCATTCATGGGCATTGGTGACACTGTCCGAAAGGCTCTTGGAACACACAATAGCTCTGGCCTCACCCAGGTTTGGATCACAACATACTTTGTACCTGTATATTGGTGCACTTGGTTGGTTGGTAGCAGCAATCATGGCCTTTATGGTTCCAAGCATCTGGGACCATATACCGTTTTCCTTGCATGCGTCACACTCACCATTGTGGACAACAGTAGCTGGAATGGCACTATTCACTGAATTCCCAGCGAATGCTTTTTTCACTGTTCACATTTGGAACTAGGTTGTTAATTGTTATGAATCAGGACAAGTTCCTTCGCGTGTATTTAGTGTCAGTGTGCATGAACGTGAGGAAAGTTTCAGTATTTTCCAAGCATCTCTACAAGTTCTTGGGTTCACATGGTAGTGAAGGCGTCAACATCTGCACTCCATCCCCCAAGAGAATTTTCCTGGCTCATCCCCTTTCTAGAGGGCTTAGAAGTTTCACAAATAGATGTAGCCAGCAGGCAGCATCGGGGGAAGGCTGGGACGGGTCCCTGACTGGTATGTGCGAACACAGCCTTTCTTGGCACGCGGGGACAGCTGGATTTATGTTCCTGAGTGTAGGCTGTGGTTGTGTGAATAGTCCCCTGCCACACTCAGAAAAGGCATGGAAGTTCTCTTTGGCATCCTGTGAAACCAATTTCATGCAGTGACTAGGCCTACTTTCTTGAGGCCAGCAGGGAATGTCAGTGGACCCTATGTTCCAAGACAAGGGGTTGTGCTCCCCAGGGAACATGCTAGAAGAGGAGAGCTGCTGGTGGCATCGAGTCTGTTTAGTACAAGTTGGTAGAACCCAGAGAGGGAAAGAGAGAGAATCAGAGGTCTCTGGAGCCAGGTGTGGTGGTGCACACCTTTAATCCCAGCACTCGGAGGCAGAGGTGGGAGGATCGAGGCCACCCTGAGACTACATAGTGAATTCCAGGTCAGCCTTGACCAAAGCAAGACCCTACTTTGAAAAAACAAAACAAAAAGAGGTCTCTAGAAATGAGGATTGATTCTTCAGAGGGTATAAGGAAGTGATGAGAGATTATTTCACTGAGAGGAGTGAGTGAAGGAGAGAGAGAGAGAGAGAGAGAGAGATATCCCTCTCAGTGGAGACAAAGGGAAGCTTTTTCTCAGCACTTCTTGAAAGCTGAGGTTCCCCCTCACCCCCTGAGGCCTCATCCCTCTCCTCAGCCCTAAGAGACCTACAACCCTTTTCATCTCTCAGCTGACTGACAGAGGAGGAAGCTTCAAGATTTTTAGGGACTGAGGAAGAAACCAAGAAACAAGGAAAGGGCAGGCTTGGGCCCCCTGCAAGTCTAGTGAGTTTGGACCAGGCTCAGAGGTCCTGGCTTTACCAGTGATTATTCACGTTTCCTCCACTGACCACAGTTGTGCTACCCCATTCCTGTTTCACCCACAGTGGGTCTTTCTTCCCCAGCCTCACCAGCCAGTAGACCCTTCAGGATCTGGTTTATTATTGTGTCCATCCAGTCTGCTTTGACTCTTGTCTTTCCCCGAGACTTTACTTCCCAGTTTTGAATAGCCTTCAACACTGAAATCCTCAATGCTTTAAGTGTACTTTTTTTTCTTTTCAAGCATATTTAAGCTCCTCAAGGACAAATACCATCTCTGAGCCAGTCTGCGTGTTGCCTCACACCGCCATGCAGCAGGAATGAGAATTGCCTAGAATGATTGGCAGGCTGAGAAGATGCATTCAACCCAAATTTATGGGGAACTTCAAACTCAGAACTAATATCTTATTAAACAAAGCACCCAAAGTGATTTAAGATACAAGATACTTTTGTTGTTCAGAAAGTTGCTTTCTTCATTGGAAGCATCAAAAGAACTCTTTTTTTTTTTTTTTTTTTTTTGGTTTTTCAAGGTAGGGTTTCACTCTAGCCCAGGCTGACCTGGAATTCACTATGTAGTCTTAGGGTGACCTTGAACTCACGGCAATCCTCCTACCTCTGCCTCCTGAGAAAAGAACTCTTAAATGATTTCCAAAACTATTAGGATGTCTCTTCTAATCAAGTTCGAGCAAACTACAGCAAGAAAGCTGAGCACTTAAGACAGTGCTGGGAAAGAAACCACCGTCATTAGTACAGTTAGGATCCCCTGGTTTTGGCAGGTTGAACCTTGGTTTCTGCAGCTGTAAGAGGACAACAGTATTCTTACCTAGTTATTGTAAAACTGAGCAATAATATACATAAATGGCCTAACTCAGTATCTGGTGGCTATTAGATGCTGAATATGCTAGCTGCTTGTACCTTAGAGTTTACTAATATTACTAATGATGAGAAGTCTGAAGTGATGCCCACTAGAGATGGAATTTGACCAGAAACTCATTGTTAGGGAGCCTTTACTGGTGAGAATAATTTACTGAGCAGCTTTCATTCCTGTGTCGTTCTTGTCGGTTTTCTCCCCAAGCCTTCTATAAAAGATCCAAAAGGCAAATAGCAACTTTTCTATTATAATTTATTCACCAAATACCTGTGTGTCTTTGTTTTGCAATGGTTTGAGGATTTGCAAAGATGAGTAAGACATCTTGGTCATGATCTTCAAGATGATGCTATAGTATGGCTGCCTCGTGGGTGTCTTCCTCGGAATATCCCTTCAATTCTAAGGAAAGCCAAATCTTGTAACATGTTTTTCTCTGTTTCATATGTACTCACAGTCTCAAAGGAGGTGACCTCAGCTGCTTGGCTTGTGTATGTCATGGATTTCAGAGTTTCGGGTACTATATATACAAAGTTATTGATCCTTTCATCCACGTGAATGGTGAACCAAATTTCAAACCTCTTGGTCTTTCTAAGAAGGGAACTCACCATGGCATGGTGCATTTGTTAATCTTGCAGGAAATCTAAGTCATAGCTCCCCTGGGAGACTGGCAAGAGGACAGGCTTTGCTTTACAAATTCAGGGTGATGTAAGGAAGGGTGCACTGTTGCTTGCCAGGTAACTCATTAACCTGCTGTCAGTGAATTTGGGAAAGTTTGAGGTTTGCTCTGGACAACACACAGCCAATGCTTTCTTTCAGTACTGAGCAAGGAGATCCCTCCAAGAGCCCACACACCAAAAGACATCTGCCTCAGTTCTTTTAATACTGCTTAGACATCACAACTGTTAACAGAATAGTTCGTTTACTCAGGAGAGGGAATATATAAAAGTCTTATATTTATGCATGACCCTGACAACTGAGAACCAAGTCCATCCACTGTCAATGTTAATTCCTTGTACGTAATAATTGTTCATTTCCTCATATCACTTGTCATGTGCACAGTTCTTGATAGACAAATCAAAAGAGGAAAAGAAAGAAGAAAATATGATTCCCAAACCTTTATCCTTCCCCAATACTACCTTGACTGGGATCCCTGGTGCCTAGGAGGGTCCCAAGACTCCTCCTAGGAGATGCCTCTTTGGAAAGCTCATTGTTCTCTTTGGATCACCAGAATTACAGCTTAACTACAAGAGCCAATGTTGCCTGGGTGTAATAGGCAGCTTTCTATACAGCACAAATAACAGGTTGCATCAATTTTCCCATTCGAGTGTGCTAGAAATGTATGTTGTCTCACATATCCAGAGGAGATCTTAATTAAAGCTTAATCATGTACCATAAATATGTTTTATTTTGGAACTCAGGAGGTGGGATTTTTTTTTATTTTAGGAACTGCAATGCCTAATAAGAAGGAAGGCGAGAGAATGTAAACATCGACTGAGTCCTTCAGTTCGTCCCTCCTCAGCGTGGACCTGGATGGCTTTTCAGTTCCAATGTGTGCAGGCAGATTCAGAACCACCTGCTTGGTGCCACCCTCTGGGGTGGCCTCAGTCTGTGCTTAGTCACATGGCCAAAGGTTATCATCAGACACAGAAGAGCCTATTGGGTTTCTGGATGTTCCAAAGAGTGGCAGACACAGGAGTTAAGAAATCAAATGAGTCTCCAGTGATGATGGGATTTTATTGGTCATTTGTTTCTTCAGTGCCACAAAAAGCTAAGTACAAGGGAAGTGGCAGTGTTGTCCCGTCTTCCTGCTCCCCGCATATCATACCACACTCATGTTGTCCTGGCCCCTCTCCTGTCCACCTGTCTTCTGATGGCCCCTCTCCTCTCCCTGACTCTGTGCTCTGTGCTTTGCTAGGGCCAACTTACCACATGAGGTAAATTTTACTGGGCCTTCTGGGGCCGGGCAGGCACAGCACGGGGGTCTCTGTTGGAGTCGGTTGGGAGATGGGGAAGTAGCACAGGGCTGCTGGAGACCCCAGCATGGAGTTTGGGGTGTTGGGAACTGAAGGAGGGGTGGTAAATGTAGGAAAGACAATGGGAGGGAGAGGAGGGGAAGGGCCCTGGGTCCCCGCGGAGGCTGGTGGCACCAGTGGCAGGAGGAGGCAGCAGTAACTGGTGTTGGGCTGGGGGGTTGGGGAGAAAGCAAAGACGGAGCAGTAAGGGGAATATTCAACACAGAACAGGGGGTGCTCGCTGCTGTCACCTGCACAAAAGAAAAAGAGCAGTCAGGTAGCAGCACTCATGGGGAAAGGACATTCAAGAAGAAAAAGTCTGTGAATGAATCCAAACTCAAAAATGGTTCTTTGGAGGTGGGGGTGGGATCTCCAGGGGTCATAGGTACACATCAGCCTGGCTGCTCCTGCCTGGGGACACTTGGCTTAGATCTGAGTCACAGAGGAGTAGATGACAGAAAATAGCATCACCTTCAAACCCCTCTCCAGGCAATAGTTTTTGGGTGGCCCTGGCAGATGTAGGGAAGTGCTACCCCAGCAAGTGCTACCCCTGAGAATGTCCTGAGGCAGCCATGGAGAAGGTTCAGCTTTTTTCTTTTTTTCTTTTTCTCGTATCCCACAGCCAGGCTAACGAGCTGTTCTGGCAGCAACAGATGGTGACCTGCAGGGCCTCCCTTCCGGCAGGTTCTCTGTCCCAGTCCTCCAGCTGCCCCTGGTAGGAGGCTATGTTCATGCCCTAATCTGGCCTTTCTGCTGTGGAGGGAGGTTTGGGGAAGGTGTAAGAAGCAGAGAGAACCTCGTGGGATCATGGGAACAGAGGAGAACCAAGGGGGCAGGGTGGGCGGAGGAGGGGCAAGGGGCAGGTGGACCCCAGAAGTGTCCAAGTGAAGTTAATGACTTGTTCACTAACCTCACACTCTAAGTACCAACTTTACTGGAGGCAGTGTGTGTGTGCCTGATGGCCTCAGGAGTCAGTGCTCCTTCATGCCTGCCACTAGACAGCTAGGTCACCTTGAATCAACTGCTCATTTTCCCAGACCCTGTTTCCTCACTTGCAAAATGAGGTGGGGTGTTTCCTGTTTCCTTTAGCTTTGCTTCTCAAGGGTGGGCCCTAGACCAGCCCTGTGCACATCACCTGAGACCTTCTTAGAAACGCAGGGTCTTACCCTACCCAGACTTGTATTTTATCAAGGTGTTTCCCATGAACATTAAGCAAGTCTGGGAGAAGGCTACTTGAATTCTGTGTTGGGGCTCATCTGTAGGGTTTGCTCAGAACAGCTCTGCAGCCCCCTTAATCAGACTCCCAAAGGCGAATGGTTCCCAGGATGGGAAGAGGGGGCCTTTGTGAAGTCCTTAAGTCATTGAAGATAGGCCCTCAAAAGGGGTTGTAGATGCTGGCCCTTTCCTCTTTGCTTTCTGGCCATGAAGTGAGCAGTGTTGCCCTTCAGCAATAACGGGCTGTCTTACCACAGGCTGAAAAGTAATGGGCTCCACTCTGTCTTGGGTTAGAAACTCCAAAACTATGAGCCTAAATAATTTTTTTCAATTATCTCGGTTATTTTGTTATAATTATGTGATGTTCATTGACATGAAAACTCCAGGCCGTCAAGGGCGAGAAGCAACCACTGGTATTTCAGTGAAGTAGCTCCCTGGTGAGTCTTATCACCAGAGAAATTTGAGAAATGCTGCAACTAGAATCAGTTCTAATTTTCAGATGAGTCATTGAAATCATAGCCATCCATGTACTCAAGACAGTAGTATCCACTCTTTCCTTCATAAATACCACCTCGCTTCCCACGTCTCTGTACACAGTTGTCTTTCCCATTCTTTCTTTGACCATCCTCATCTGCAAGGCCTCCTCATCACTCTTTTCCTTGACTCCATCCACTCCAAGAGGGGTGAACTCAAAGCCTCAGCCACCTCTTGCTTCCTGACACCCTTGGACAGACCTGAGCGCTTAGGGGCTTTCTGAACTTTCCACCCAGCTGGCCAGGCTGTACCTCAAAGGCTACACCACAGAATACATCCTGCCCTTGCGCTGTCTCGGCCTTCTCAAAGAGAACCTCAGTTGGCCTAGTGCTCTGGGTTCTCCTTGATTTGTCCTTTTGCCTGATCCCAACATCTGATTCACCAAGTCCTGTCAGGTTCGCATCCTTAGACATCCACACACCCTTTACTCTGGCTCCAGTCAAGCCCTTCTTTCCCCCCCCTTTCCCCCCCACTGGGTTCACAACAACTGCTAACCATCTCGTCTTGTGGCTGCATCTGGCTGGCCTCACCTTCCTGGCTGGTCCTTTCTCTGTGAAACCTGCCAGGCTGACTGTATCATTTCCCTGCACAGGTCCCTTCCATGATGATGTCTCATCACCTTCAGCAGACACGACAGGCCCTTAGGGATACGGTCTTTGTCTACCAGTGCTACTTCAAATTTATATTCTATGCTAATATCTAAGAGCATCTCAAACTCACACATGCATATGAGCATCACTGAGACATTGTCAAATGCACATTTGGAATCAGAAGTCAAGGCTGAAGCTTTAGGTTCTGTGTTTAAGGAGCTGTTTGGTGACACATCTGCTACTGGATGGTATGGGCTCTAGGGATGGTTCATAGCTCCTTGATGTCTGTCTGTCTCCTTCAGGCCTCTGCACACTCAGCGTCTCCTGATGGGCACATCTTTCTTCTCTTCACCTGGCTGAACCCCCTGTCCTTCAGAATTCTCCCCTTGCTCACTCCTCCCACAAACTTATGGTCAGGGTGTGCATTGCACTGTTTGGTGTCCTGAAAGCCCTTAGAGGCCAGGTCCTCTGTGCTTTATATCTGTAACCCCAGGGTCCAGTAGGGAAGCATGCAGTGAGGGAAGGGCTGATTGCATAAACATGGAAGAAAGACAGACATTTCACCTTTCATGCTACACCCTGAGATGGGGTGTGGGTTATAGGGAGAATTTGAACAACTACCCTATAAATTACTGGATAAATGGATGACTTCATTGAGACCTTTTTATAACTAAGTTACAATGCTGCTCACATCTCAAACTCCAGTGTCTCTGGCCAAGCAGTTTTCTTACAGAGCTGGAACAGGAGGATGTGTTGGGATCAGGTTTCCTAAGCAGATGAAGTTCTGGGGTTTAACCTTTCCCCAAGGCCCAATGGATAGCCAGGCTCTTAATCCTCCTGTCTGCCTGGAATAGTACACCACACTGCAGCTCCACTTTACTGATGAGGAAGCTGAGTTCAGAGAAGTCTCCAGCTTGCATTTGTAGTGCTATAAAGCTGCAGAGCCAGGATTTCACAATTCTGGGGCCCATGAACACTCCCGAGTCTCTTTGTCTCAGAAGCGTTAGCAATAATGGCTGAGAATTGTGATTTCCTACATAAAACTGGGAGTATTCATTTATATATATATATTTATATATATTCATTCTAACTTGGGCAGACACTTTGGAAAGTTGTTGGACGTCAACTGGACTTGCCGGGAAACCCATTCATCTTGGCCTTTTGGAGAAACTCTTCAATAGATATTATTTGCAAGGCAAATTATGAAGACTTAGGATATGCCCTCAAATTTCTCTGCCACACTGCTCTTTAAATATTTCCTAATCCAAGAGAGACCACAGTTATTTTAGATTTTTATCTTTTAAAACCCGAATTCACTGCTTTTGCTAAACTTTACAAGAGCATGTCTTCAAGATAAACCTCAGTAAGAGGGTAGGGCTCGCGCCTCAATCCGAATCTGGTAATGACTGAATGCTGAACTTAGTAATAAGTGAGGAGAGTTTCAGAACACTTGGCTTTGTTTTAAAGGGCAAGATTTTGGAAAGAGCTTCAAGGACTGCATCCAGATCCATGTTCCTGGAACATAAGCTTGTGGAGGTGGGGGGCACTGCCCAAACTCCAGGTGAGAGCAGCGAGCAGGAGAGGGTCCAATGGCTTCCTGCATGCCTGGCCCTGGGGCAGAGAGGACTTCAGGACTCCAGGCACCAGAACTTCACATCACAATGGCCTTTGGCTGCCTCTCCATTTACTGGGAAGGAGAGCTATGTCTTTTCCAACCTTGACTGGTTCTGGGAAAAGCCTCAAGATCAAGTAGGAGTTGGAGACTCCTGCAGTCCCCAACCAGCCTGGTACCCCTACACTTACTGGACTTGCTGACTCTTCTTTGTCTCACCAAACAGCATAGAATTCCGATCTATGCAGCTCTGCCTCGGCCTATTCCTATCTCACGCCAGGGTTCACCTTGCTCACGAAAGAGAACTGCTGAATCTACTGTACATCAGACCCTGCTGGATCTTGACACACTGCCTGCATTTTCTGTCTTTCTGGAGATAAAGCATATCTCCAGCTTGGTGAATGCTGTCTGATTATCCATCTTTTTCCATTTGATGCTTTGCTGTGAAAACTCAGAATGGAGTAATAGTGTCTGTACCTGAATTTATGTTAGAGATTTAAAAATAATTCTCTGATGTTTATGAAGAAGAAAAATGGAAGGGGAGGGCAAAGTTTAGACACAGAGAATAAAGTTTTCTATTCTAAGCTCCTTACCGAATCTTGCTCACATGTGTTTAAGAACATAAGACTAATTCATTGAAGGGTTATGGGGTCAAGACCATTGTTCTAGAAGGTGAATGTCCATGTTCTCACAGAGTCTGCACAGGAATCTCAGTAGGAAGGTTGTTTGTACCCCTCCCCCATTTTAAAGGTGTTGGAACTGAGGTACATTGAAATTTCTTACCATAGGATGTATGGTAAAGGAGAAATGGGGTTCAGATGCCATTCCAAGCATTTGGACTCCAAAGTCCTTGCCCATAAGCTGCACAGAGAGGGAGGAGAAGAGAAGGAGGAGGAAGAAGAGGAAGAGGAGGAGGAGGAGGAGAAGGGAAGGAGGAGAAGGAGTCACCTTCATCCAGAAATAATTCTGTGGGTCATGTGAACTTGAATTTCCATGTGTGACCTCCTTGGATAGAAGGTGAAGAACAGTGAGAACCTGGCATCTTCTGGGTCATGAATCTGTATGTAGAGGGCACTGAATGGACCTATGTGGTTCACAGCTGTGTAAGGGGGGTGGTCAGGGGTTCTTGATGGCAGTTCATACAAAAGCAAAGACTCTTTCTGTGGCGTAGGCTATCATCACATGGGTTTATGGGAAGTCAAGTCACATTCCCCAGCTGTATTGTTTCATCCGACTCAAGCCAGGCACCACACAGTATAGAAGGAAAGCTAGCTAGCCTGGTAAGCAGATGTCAAAGGGATTTCACCATGCTCCTCCATGCTTCAGCCTTGCTCCAATTTGACAGGGAAAGTTTTGGTGATCTATTGTCAAATTTAAGTCACCCCCAAATGCTTTGGGAAAATATTTCTCTATAGAAATGAAAAGCAGGAAACAGTGAATTTAGCTAGTGAATTAGATCAGTGTCCAGATAATTCGGGAACTAAATCCTCTTTTTCTGTCAGAGCAGGGTATTTATCTAAATTATGTGCGTTGTCACCACCCCAACTCAATTTTTCCTGAACAGATTTAGCTTAAAATTTTGCCATGTCTTTAGGCTCTCATTTTGCTATGCTAATTGAGAACTTGGAAAGAGTCTATACACATTAAGCCCTCCTTTCCTAGCCTGCCAGTGATTTGCTTTTAGCTAGCTGCTACTGCTGCTTTTGTTTGTAGATGTATTTGTTATTGTTGAAGGTGACTCCTTCTCCTCCTTCTCTTCTTCTTCTCCTCCTCCTCTTCCTCCTCCTCCTTCTCTTCTCCTCCCTCTCTGTGCAGTTTATGGCCAAGGACTTTGGAGTCCAAATGCTTGGAATGGCATCTTGCTCCGTAGCCCAGGCTGGCCTTGAACTTCCTGATACCATACCTAGACTTAACCAATTTCTCTCCCCACCCATCTCCTCTTTTATATTTTGTGGTGCTGAGGATTGAACCTAGGGCCTAGTACATTCCAGTATCTCTGACTGAGATAAATCCTGCTAAGTAGCCCAGGTGGGCCTTGATCTTGTGGTGCCTCAGCCTCCTGAGTTCTGAGATTATATCACACTTAGAGTTAGTTAATTTCTTTCTCTCTCTCTTTTATAGTGCTAAGAATTGAATTTAGGATCTTGTGCATGCTAAGCAAGTGCTCTGCCGCTGAGCTAAATCCCTCCCTAGCCTTCAGTCAACTTCTTGAGCATACCAGATTGCTATACCCAGTTTTAGCATGTGAAGCTCTCTACCAACCTCCCTGATCTCTGTGCTGGCTGGGTTGCCAGCCCTGTCCTGATCGCAGCTATCTGGGGCTTAGACATGGGCTAGAGCCTACACCGGCGATAAAGCTGTGGCTTATAAATGTGTTTACTACAAATGACATCTCATTTGATGAAAAAGATACCTTGCTGCCAACTTGGAAATCTTGCCTACATGTTGGTGCTTTTCAGACTGCTAATTCTTCATATTTATGTTTTATAGGATGGAAGATGAATTAATTCCCTCTATCTGTCAGTGTTCTAAGTTTCATATAGAGTTTGCTCAGTTTGAAAAACATCTGTATTGATCAGACAGACTGAATCATCAAGTGGGTCAGTAGTTTGTTTTAAAAGTTTTTCTTCACAGATGACAAAGCAAACAATCAGTTTTTAGCAAAAAGACTAAAATTATATTGAATGAATGGAGCTGCATGATTGAAACTTACTCTCAATTTTAAAAAATTATTTATTTGCACTCACACGTGTGTGTGTGTGTGTGTGTGTGTGTGTGTGTGTGTGTGGGTGTGGGTGTGGGTGTATCCCCAAGGCCTCTTGCTGCTACAAACCAACACACCACAGATACTTGGGCCACTTTTTGCATTCAGTTTATATGGGTGGCTTGGGAATTGAACCCAAGGCAGATGGCTTTGTGAGTGAGCACTTTTAACCACTGAGGCATCTTTCTAGCCTTACACATCATTTAAAAATTAAAATTAAAGAAATCCTCAATTCAATAAATTACAACCTCTATTTTGAAATATTTGCAAGATGACCGCATCTGTTCTAACTTAAGTTCCTGGTAAGTCTTTCAGATGAGATGTGAACTCCAATGGCTCCCTCATTCCATAAGGAAAGCCCACATTCCATAAGGAGCAGGAACTGGAGCTTCATCTGAGGGGACACACTTCAGAAGTCAGGTTGGTTTTGACTTCATTAAAGCAAGGAAACAGAGGGGTTAATCAGAGTGAAAGCTGTCATCTTATACACATGCATTCGGACTTGGCTGGCTGGACGGCTGCGTGACACCTGCTCTTCAGGATTCGAAAGTTGCTGGGATTGGGATTTTGAGAAACTGCACACTATTTACTATTTACCAATTCTTCCCACTTTGTTTGGATCCCTTCCCAGGAGTCAGACCTTTCCACCGAGTTATTCCAATTTACCTGTGGTTTTCTGAGGAGCCTAGTTGCTCCTACAGATGTTGGCTTTGATGGGATGAGCCTGAGGGATTCTGAATTTTTTTTAGCTCCTTTTTGGATCCTATGAAGTCACTCTTGCCCCCAGCAGAAGACTAGTCTTTGCTTCAAAGGCAGCTAGAGTGAATTATTTACCAAATTACACAAAAGGGAGGTTAATCAAGTTCCCTTTCCTCCCAGAGGACAACCCTAGGACTGGAGGACTTTATTACTCTCACTCTTGACTGTAAATTATGCCATTCAGATTCTTTGGAGAGCTTCCCTTGCCTGAGTCATAAAACTTGATACCTGGGGCTAAACGCCTTTCTCCCCCAAAGCTGTGAGCAAGATGAAAAGGCAGCAATCTTAGGGAGTGGTCCAAAGAGCAGAGGATTGGGCCTGGGAATGTAGGCAGTGGGGAATATTCTACTCTCAAATTAAATTTACCATTACTCGTGGCCTTCCAAGACTTGAGCTGGCCACTTGGATAGCACTAGGCTTAACCAATCCCACCAGTTCAATTGTTGTTACCTTTAAGATGTTTTGGATATGAATTTCAATCAAACAGCCACTCACCTGGAGAGGGTTTGCTGGGGGTCACTTTCTCCTGTTTCTTAGGAGTCATAGTACTTTTATGTTTCTGCTTGATGGATGTTTGGTCAATGGCTGGTAGTTTGGAATCACATTTAATTACAGGGACCTTGGTAGATGATCTTGGTTCACTTAGAGAATCCTCCTCAATAGTACTCTACCAAAAATGAGAGAGAGAGAGGTCTGAGAATCAGTGGCCAAGTGGTTACCTTTGTTAGAGAAAAAGAAGACATGCAAATGCTTTAGAGTCTTAAAGCATCCTACCTTCCTCAACCAGCCCTTCCTTGACCAGTGAGATTTTGATGGACTGGAAGAATTATCAGTTTAGAAATCACTGTGAAGTGAATGAGTCCATTTTGTGGAACATTATGAAAAGAGTGCATTTATATGCATCGGCTTTGCAGCATAGTATAAAAAGAACACATTCCCGACTCTTAAGTGATTTGATGATCAATAAATAGCTCATGTTAAAAGCAACATGTGAAAAAAAGAGAAAAAACCCCAATGCTTATATATATATATATATATATATATATATATATATATATATATATATATTTTTTCCTGTTTGTGATTTGAACTACTTTGGGAATGAGTGAGGAAAAAAAGTTCCTTTGACAGTGAAAAGGAGATTTAGTGTGGTAGAGACTGATTAAGTCAGACTTCAGTTTCAACATTCTGAATTACTGGGTGCAACATAAAACAGATGAAATCTCTTTTAAAAAAACTCCCCTCCTGGTCTGTCTCCTATAAAGAAGTCAGGGTAAATCTATGTGTGGACAAGACATGATTCTTACAGTGTCAGAATATCTCAACTCAGGCTTACAGACGCAATAAAAATTATCCAGGCATTCAACAGTTTTACACTTTGCCTCACTTATGCCCGCCAAAGAAATGATGCAAGCCATATAAATGACTTCCAGAACTCTGGCCTTAAAGGGTGATGCAGCTAAACTCTTATGGCTTCAGGTCTTGGTGCCGGTGTGATTTGCTAGGCTATTCTTTCTGTAGCAAGCAGAAATCACAAGCGCCTCTCCCACTTCTAGCTCTTCTGCATTGCACATTAGTCCAATGCTGTAAAGTTTTCTGAAAATGTGGTCTTTTGTAGGCATGGAATGCTAAATTAATGTCCCCGGTACCCTTCCTCCAGTAGTTGAAATTTGTATGGATTTTGCCCATCGTTCTCACTGACAGTTGTGGCATTTTCATTTCATAGGCTCCTGACTCAGGAAAATACTCAGAATGGCTTTGAATTATTGGGTACAGCACAAGACAAACTAAACTCGAAAAAAAAAAATCTCTGCTTGTCAGTCTTCTATACAGAAGTCTCCATAAATCTACAGGTGGAGAGATCATTATCCTCCACGACGATAAATCATGTTTTTAAATGTAGGGTTTGGATACAGCCTTCAGACAAATAATTATTGTTGCGCCATACATTTTCAGAAAACAGACCACCCTCAGATAAAGGCAGAGGATCAGACATAATGGATTGATTGTTCTCTTTTCCCTTCAATTCTGTGACTTAATAGAAATCTTTGAAAATTATTCTGAAATGTCAAAGATGAATCATGAGGTCATTTCTGAGCACGAGATGAGCTCTATTCTCAGCAATGGGGGTGTTGGCAAATCTTGATAATGATGCCTATGACTGTCAGTATAATTGGGCGATGGAAGTCACTGTCTTGGATTTTTGACCCCTGAGAAGAATAACAGGGAGCATGAGACAGAATTTCTTCCCTAAACTTCCCAACACAAACGACTGCTTACTGTACTGGACAGAGAAGACTGCTCAACCAGGGCCTTGAATGTCAGGCCCACTCCAGCCCACTGAAATGCAGGAGAGATGCTCCAGGCCAAGACCGTTAACACCTGTGTTTCAGCATCAGGAGCAGGTGTCTGTCAACATTAGTGGATCTGTCCCCACAAACCCAGCCAGGGCTGGAATTCTTCATTTGCCCTAGGCAGTGGGAAACTGGGAGGGATTGGCAAAGGGATCTTTATTGACTGGCTGTTAAACTGTGACCATCCTTCCTTCACCCCTTCATTACACTTGGAGTCTTCAGTAGCACTGAGGAGGTGAAAGAAAGTTTGACCAATTAACCTGCCTGTTAAAGCTGGGACTGTGCACCTGCTTGCCAAGCACCTCCCTCTCTCGTTCCTGGTTCCATCACCTTTCCAGATGAGCATCATTAGGAGTATGGAAATTGTCTCCAGAAGTGGGTGGTTTTTGTCAGTTGCAGACGGAAAGGACTGTAATCCTTATGAATGTGCTAATGGATCTTTTTCTGCTTGCCTCATTGAGCAATCTTAAACATGTCACTTCGATGTTTCATTTTGTCTTTGTTCCTGTCCTCTCTTGTTCTCAGTCATGCTTATCTATCTCCTTTCGTGAAAACCCATTGTGCCACCTGGAGAGGATGCTCCTTAGTGAGGCTGTAGTAACTCATTCTGGCACTGACTGTGGTATTTAAAGCTTTGTGAGCTGGCGAGATGGCTCAGTGGTTAAGTGCTCTCCTGAAAAGCCTAACCACCTGGGTTCAATTCCCCAGTACCCACATAAAGCCAGATGCACCAAATGGTGCATGGATCTGGAGTTCATTTGTAGCAGCTGGAGGCCCTGGTATGCCCATTCTCTCTGTCTCTCTGCCTCTCTTTGCCTACAAATAAATAAATAATTTTAAAAAACAACAACTTTGGAGATCAGTTCTCTGGCAATGAACCCCAGTTCTTGTAGGTTATTATCATGTGACAATGGCTGAGTTCACTTTTTTTTTTTTTTGCATCTCAGATTTTCTCATCTGAATAATAGCACCTACCTTTTGGTGTTTTCATGAAGATTAAATGAAATATAAGTTTCATGGTGTTGTTTTTTTATAATTAGTCACATTCCACCACTTTCAAAATTAACTAGTTAACTACTAAATGATAACTATGCACTGTTGAAATCAAAGCCAAAGAACCCAATTAAAAATTCTTTGGATGCTTTCTAACCCAAAGACATATGAATGAAGAGGCAGGTTATTCCTATGTGGCACTCTGGCTTTCTTCTACGGATCATACAATTGATAACTGTCACAATAGTGAGTTGAAACTCATCTAGTCTTATGAAAATATGGTGTGGCCTTTTATCAGATAGTAAAGACCTAGTGGCAAAAATATAACAATATCTGGAGATTGCCAAACAAACAATAATGAGTTTTTGATTTAAAGTAGATTTTAAAACTGTGCCTTTTCCTCTTATACTCTTGAAAATTACACTCTGGATTTCTTCTCCATATGTTCCTAAGTTGAAATGTCACATGGAGGTGGAGGCAGCAGCCCGTTGCTATTCCTTTTGGGGGAAAAACAGCTCTGTCATTCAAAATCAAAATCAAAGCCTAAAATCATAAAAACAACAACAAAAACTCAACCTATATAATACATAAGTATAGTTTAATATTGGGAACTTGATGCAAGTCCCAAAAGACCATGTTATTTAAAATAAGTTATTAAAATTATTTTTTCTATGGTATTAATTTTGTATTTAAGGTTTTAAAAATATTTTTATTTATTTGCAAGCAGAGAGACAGAGCGAGAATGGGCACACCATGGCCTCCAGCCACCATAAACAGATTGCAGATGCATGCACCACTTTGTGCACCTGGCTTTATGTGAAACCTGGGGAATCAAACTCAGGTCATTAGGCTTTGTAGGCAAGTACCTTAACTGCTAAGCCATCACTTCAGCCTGTATTTAGGGTTTTCCAAAGATCTCCAACTTGCCCTTCTGTCATCACACATAATAAAGTACATTGTATTAGATTACATCAGCTCTCTCAAAAGCTCAAAGAAAGTCTCACAATGGAACTTGATTAATTAGGGGATGTAAGTAATGCCAGACACTGGATAACAACTTAGTAACTAATAATCCTTCCTTCCTCTTATCCTTCCCTCCTTCTTTTCTGTACTGATGGTTCAAGTCAGAGCTCCTGTGAAAACACAAGGGCAGGGAATTCAGATGCATTTCTCCAAAATGCAAGAGGGACCAGAAGCTGATATCTAGGAAGATCGAATCTGAAATGGTAAGGTGACAATGACCAGAGGTGCTCAGAAGACAAGTGGACTCAAGTAGCTGGGGACAGAAAAGATGTGATGTTATTTTCCAAGTCTTGCCTGATGGCTTCTTTCCAAGACCTAGGAAATTGATTCTCACTTGTCCACCCCCTCGTCCCTCCCCCGAGCCATGGGGTGAGAACTGATGGGTGTGCACGAAGCCTGCTTTTGCCATGAACTGGGATGACTGGATCTTATGATGTCGTGTGGGGCAGGACAGGACTGTCTATGAATAAGAGGCAAGGAGGAATGTCAGGAGGGTGTCAGAGAGAGGCTGTGCACGTACTAGGTTGGAAATAAATTTAGTCTAATGAGATTATGAAAAGCCATGGTCAAGGCAGCGATATGAGAAGGGCCACCAGGAAACTGTGTACACAAATGAGTGTCATCAGAATGCTATCCCCAAAGTCAATATTCAGAATGTCTTACACACAAAGGCCATGTCCAGGAATTCAGGGCAGCTTTGTATAAATAATCTTCTGGGTGGGATGTTAATAGCTTTAAAATATTAAATAAATATAAAGTATGTTCTACACTGAATGCACAAAGCAGGTTAAACTTTCTTTTGTCCAGAAAAAAAAAAAAGCTTGAGAGCAACAAAATCCTTCATGTGTTCAGGACATTTTGAGGTTACTTGAATTGCCAAACTGAACAATAATAAAGAATGTGGATCAATAGCTTTTGTGGTCTTCTTAGGGCTCAGGTACCACCCACTGGACACCCTCATTTGATCCAGATGTGGCTGCCAGTGGTGCTAGGAAAGGCAAGGATTACTATGAGAAGGCCTTGGTCTCCATTTAGCTACAAAATGCTTTCAGGAGTCAGCTGGATTGCCCTATGCATAAATATCATGGCCCCTGTCTCTACCACTAGGTTCTGTAGACAAAGCTCCTTGCCTGCAGCCTTCTCTCTGATGCTCATGCTAGTAGGTTGGAAGGCCTCCTGAGGCACTGAATGGAAGGTGACAATGATCTCTGCAATTAAAATCTTCACAACAGTGTATCACCATTGGGTCTCTTCTCAGAAGGATAAGGTGCTTTGAGATTACTATCCATCCCACTTTGGAAGAGCCCTGAGGGAAGCTCAAAGTGGAGAGCTACTGAAATAATAAGCATGACACTTGCGTGTGTGTATATATGCATGTTCATGTGTGTGCATGTTCAAGTGTGTGGGAGTGTGGGGACACACCCAGGACCACATTTAGGTGGTCCTAGCCTTTGCACCATGTTTGAGGTGGGGTTTCTTGCTCTGGATTCTTGCTCTGTTCTTGACTGCTACCCCCAGAAGCTTCTGGAGAAATCCTCCTGTCCCATCTCCAAGTCCTCTCAGCATCAGCATGAAGAGATTACAGAAGCCCAATAGGGCTTCCAGTTTTTTTTACCTAGGATCTGAAGATTGACTTGAATACCCTAGCTTGAGCAGCAAGCATTTGATCCACTGAGCTGTCTTCCCAGCCCAAATGACACAATTTGGACACCTGCTGGATATGTCTTATAGTGCAAATGAATCCTTTGTTGCAGAAATCACCACCCAATTGACATGAATGGTGGCCACATATTTCCTTGTGTGGGTTTGTTAGCACCAGGGATCTCTATCTCTGTTTGATATCTTCTGGCTGTCATAGTGATGAGCTCTGTGTGGTGTTGCAGTAGGTGAGGAAATGGTAGGTGGCCAGGAAATTGTTGAATTAAAAAAGAAACCACTGAAATGTAGTGTTGAGGTACACACTGAGATTGTCCTGGAATTGGGTATTTCTCAGGATGGTTTTGCTACAGTGTATTTCCCCTTCATCTTATCTTTTTTTCTTTCTTTCCCTTCTACAATTTCTTTTTCTTTCCTTCCTTCTTCCCTTCCTTTTTTCCCTCCCCCTCTTTTTTACATGTGTAGTATGTGGTATACGCATATTATGTATGCATGCTCATATGTGTGTGTAGAGGTCAGGGGTCGATGTGGGGTGTCTTCCTCAATATCTCTTCACTTTTTTTTCTTAGGGGGTGAAGGGTTTATTTCAGTTTATGGTTTCTAGGAGGAGTTTCATCATGGCCAGAAATATATGACAAATCAGGCAGTGGGGTATCACATCTTATCACTAAAGCAGGAAAGAAATCACCTGAGTGAACTAGTTCTGGACACCCAGTGTTAACTCCAGTAACACACCTCCTCCAGCAAGGCCCCACCTTCCAAATTTCCACTAGTTGAAGACCAACTACTCAAAGCACATGAGGCTATGGGAGACATTTCATTCAAACCCCCATAGCATGGAAGCATCAAATTCATATATCTTTGGATTGTCTTGTGTTAGAATGTTTGATTTTAAAATGCTGCTTGATTCACTTTCATTCTGTATAGTGTATTTTTACAGTTATCTTCAGACTTTATCTTTGACTCATAGCTCACTTAGAATCAGTTTCTTTACTGTCCAAATGTTTGGAGGTTTTCCTATTATTTTTTAAATTATTTCTTTACTTGCACACCTGTATGTGGGGAATAGGGTGCATACCAGGGCCTCATGCCACTGCAAATGAACAACAGACACCTGTGCTACTTTTTGACGCCTGGCTTACATGGACATGTCCTCTCCACCTTATTTTTTGCGACAAGGTCTCTCGCTGAACCTAGAATTCCCCAATCCAGCTAGACTAGCTAGTCAATAGGTCCCAGGGACTCTCCTGTCATCACCTCCCCAGCACTGAGATTGCAGGGGTGCCTAGCTTTCAGTGGGTTCTGGGAATCATCACTTTACCCACTGAGCCATCTCTCCAGCCCCTCATTCTTCATTCTTTATGTCTATGCATCTTCTCCCTTTAGCTGAGAGGAGCCTCGAGAAACAAGGAGGACTTGACCATCAAATGGAGACATCCTCAACAATGCCTCCTACTCAAAGTAATATAATAGGTCATGAGGCATGGGATGTAGTGAGAAATTATCATATGTACCTGCCAGTCTTCAATTATCATATATACCTGCTAGGAACATAGAAACAGGAAGCTTACACTGAGAGGCACAAGGCTGATGCTTTACTAGAAAGATGCGGAACATATAATCAACTGATAAGTTGGGTCACCCAATTCTAAAGGTCATAGAAATCCTTGAGTAAAGATGAAAAGCCAAGAGAGTGTGGTTGATGTGCTGGGGCTCAATATGATCCAGCTGGGCAGGAGGCACATGTGAGCCAACGTGTGGATGAAGAGAGCCATACACAACCCCAGCACCGTCAGGCTACGGTCCAGGGCAGAGAGTAAAGGAGAAGATGGGGCCAGATTTCCCAAAGCAAATGTTTGGGAGTCAATGTGATGGAGAATTGGGTCTACTGGACACTTTATGAGTGGGAAAAAATGCTAAAATTGACTTGGCAAGCTTCTTTAACCACTGAGCTATCTTCCCAGGCCTCAATGGCTTATTTTTTGTAAAGAGTAATTCTCTTCTTATGAAAGAAGTACGTGCTCAATTAAGACAATAGAGAAAAGCATAAAGGAAACTTAAAATACTCAAAGTCCATTTCAGTTGAAATAAAACCTGCTAACTGGTTAATCTATATTCCTTTCAGGGCTCTGTTAATGTCTATCAGCTGGAGCTTCGATGTGGCTACTCACTTCACACTGAAAAATTCAGTCTCCCCAGCAGTGACATGTGCCCTCAGGAGGAAGGTCTCCCTAGAGGGATGTGAGTGGAAGAGACAGGAGTGGCCTGCTTCAGAGGAAATACCTGACCTTGGACCTGTGCCTGTCCTCTTCCTGGGAGCTGGAGTGGAAGCTTTGGAAGTCACATGTTGAACACAGCAGCCTGTGACCCCAAGAGTCTGCATAGGGAAGAGATGCTGCCTGCTGGTCACAGGCATAAGAAATGAACTTCTATCTTGACTGAGCCATTGCATTTGGGGGCTTTCTGTTATAGCAGCTAATATTATCCTAACATACTTTTATACACATGTATAAATTTTTAAGCAAAATAGAATTGTGCCGCACATACTGTTTTACTTAGCACTGTATTGCAGCATAAATATCTTTCTATAATTTTTTCTGATCCTATTTTGAAAATGTATCTATAGAGAAGTTGAAAGAATAGCCTAACATTATTTTTTATTTTGCAAATTTTCTTCATTTCTTCCTGTATTCTTATATAGATGTGTGTGTAGTGTGTATGGGTGTTCATATGTGTGTGGACACACATGCATGTGTACACATGTGCATGTGGAAGCCAGAGGTTTACATCAGATGTCTTTCTCAGTTGATCTCTACTTTTTCCTCTTTATTTCTCTCTCTCTTTCTTTCATTTTTCTTTCTTTCTTTTTTTTTTTTTTTTTTTTTTTTTTTTTTTTTTTTTTTTTTTTTTTTTTTTTTTTTTTTTTTTTTTTTTTTTTTTTTTTTTTTTTTTTTTTTTTTTTTTTTTTTTTTTTTTTTTTTTTTTTTTTTTTTTTTTTTTTTTTTTTTTTTTTTTTTTTTTTTTTTTTTAGTTTTAGAGGTAGGGTCTCTTACTCTAGTCCAGTCTGGCCTTGAACTCATAGTGATCCTCCTACCTCAGCCTCCCCAGTGTTGGGATTAAAGGCGTGCACCACCATGCCTGGCCTTCCACTTTATTTTTTGAGACAGGGTATCTCACGGAACCTGGAGCTCACTTGTTCAGCTAGTCTAGCTAGCCAGCAAGCCCGAGAGATCCTCCTGTCTCTGCTTCCCCAACCCTGGGATTACAGGCATGCCCTAATGTGGGTCCTGGGAGTCTGAGCTCACAGCAAGCACTTTACAGACTGAGCCATCTCTCTAGCCCCTCTTTCTATAGGCTTTTATTCTGAATGGTTTCAAATGAGCCATACTTCAAGACACTTTAGCCCTGAATTCTTGGGAATTCATCTCCTCTCAAACTAAACATTTTCCAGTTGGGCGTAGTGGTGCACGCCTTTAATCCCATCACTCTGGAGGCAGAGGTAGGAGGATTACCATGAGTTTAAGGCCACCCTGAGTCTACATAGTGAATGCCAGGTCAGCCTGGGCTAGAACAAGATCCTACCTCAAAAAATCAAATAAATAAATCAACATTTTCCTACAAAGCCACAATAGTATTTCTCTTACTTAAAGGAAACTTAATGGTTATGCCCCTTAGTGTGTGTGTGTGTCTCTCTCTCTGTTTTTTTGAGGTAGGGTCTCCCTCTAACAGGCTGACCTGGAATTCACCATGTAGTCTTAGGGTGGCCTTGAACTCACAGAAGATCCTCCTACCTCTGCCTCCAGAGTGATGGGATTAAAAGCATGCGTCACCAGCCCGGCTTGTCCCTTGGTCTCTTAATGCCAAAGAGTGTTCTGCCCCTTTTAGTTTTTTATTATTTTGACCACTGCACAGATGTAGACAGCTGCCTCCTAGAATGTTTTATGACTGTTTCCTCATAACAAATTCATCCATCACTTTGGGCATGAACGTCGTACAGCTGGTGTGGTAGCCTTTGTCCCCGAAGCTGCATTAGGTTGTCCTGGACTGTTAACCCCATGTTTAGGGTCTAGAAAAGACAAGGTGGGCCACTGGATCTCTCTGGTGTAAAGGCATGTGTGCTCCCTTTTTTAGTGAGTTCTGGTTATCTACCTGTGTGTGTTGGAGTGGGGATTCCCTGACACTTGCTGAATAACCTATTCTTAAACAATATTTCATCCAGTGATTTTAACATCTTTTGCTATTCTTTGCCTGAATTGATACTTCTATTGGGGTAGTAAAATGACTTTAAAACAATTTTTAAAGTTTATTTTTGAGACTGGAGAGATGGCTCAGTAACTAAAGGCACTTGTTTGCAAAGCCTCATGGCCTGGGTTCAATTCCCCAGTGCTCATATAAAGTCATATAAACAAAATGGCTCATGCATCTGGCGTTCCTTTTCCGGTCCCAAGAGGCCCTGTTGCACCCATTCTCTCTCTCTCTCTTCCTCACAACAAATAAAATAGTAAAAAGTAAAATCATCAAAATTATGTTTGGGTATGCAGTGTGTGTTTGTGCGCATGCTGGAGGTCTGAGGACAGCTTTGGGGTTGGTCCTTGTTGTTAGGTCCAGATTCAGGCAACACCCTGTCCCCTCCCCCAGCTGGCCTCAGGAGAAGTTTCATGGAGACCTCTCCAGGGAGATAACACCCCCCACCTGCTGTGTCTCTGTCTGGCGGGAGGCACTGCCCTTCCTGATGCTGAAAAATACTGGCCACCTGGTTCCCTCCCCCCAAGCTAAACATCCACCTTAAAAGCCAGATCTTGGTCTGAGTTTTGGGCTTCTCCCAT